>CAUYQV010038463.1:0-36449 GCA_963574575.1 Galagoides demidoff | reverse complement strand
CTTCTCAATCAAATTGCATTGTTTGGTTTCCTCCTTCAACTTGGGACTTCTGATCAGTGTTATCTGCTTCGTTCACTCCAACCTACCTGGGTGCTTAACCACTATCTGGTAAGTCTTCACCTTCCAGGGTTCTTTCCTTTGCTCCAGACAGGTGATGAGATCTGGCTTAGAGACAGCAAGCCCTGTTTCAGTAGAGAAAAAAAAAAAAAAAGATAACATGACACTTGTTGGGCTTCACCAGTTAACAATCTAGTACATTCATAGAGTAGAGAACACAATGTTTTAGAGATTCTAAAAGAATAATCTAAAAATAGAGGTTTGTGACAGAAACTTTAGAATATTTTAAAAGCATTTAAACTGTTCCACTACCCAGTACTATGGAAATAAAATTTGGGTCTAGAAACTAGACTTAAAGGTATGAGCAACAATTCTAGGCCTCTACATTTTTGAATTACCATCAATGTAAGGAAGGCTATTTATCAGCTCAAGAAAGGCTACGATTAGTGCCAAGATAACATCTGAAATATTTTCTTTTCTATACCAAAACTTATGTTTTCCTCAGAAACAACAATCTGCAACTAATATAGTCAAAGAATCTACACACAACTCAACTATAAGGAAATAATTTGAAATGCTTCGTGTACAGTAGGAACTATGTATTTAAGTTATCCTCACCTAGGAAGACCAGGTGTCTGTAGGTCTCTAACATGACATCCCGATACAAATTCTGCTGAGCAGGGTCCAGGCAGGCCCACTCATCCATAGAGAATTCTATAGACACATCTCTGAATATCAACAATGCCTGAAAAAAAAATTGAAAAACTAAAAAGGACAATATTTCTCATGATGCCATGAGAAGATTTAATTTAATTTTTACATAAATGAGTGGGTAAGAATTTCTTTTGACTTAATGACTGAATGGTGTTACGTAATAAGTATAGCAGAGAGATATCTCCTCATGTGCTTTCTAACACTGAGGGAAGATGGGATAACATCCACAATCCCAGTGTAGATACTGTGCTTTTTGGTGTTGTAATGCAAAAATAAGGCCACCAATACAGGCATGTGGATTCTTGCGCCTACTTACATCATACACTATAAGCTGTGCATATTTCCCATGTGAAAATATCATGATGAGCAAAATGGAAGCCCTAAGATTTTAACGTGTGCAAGCATGAACTAGAGATCTTGTCAAATGCAGGTTTTTGCAGTTTTTTTGAAACATTGTCTCACTGTGTCGCCCTCAGTAGACACAGCTCAATGGCGTCACAGCTCACAGCAACCTCCACCCCTTGGGCTTCAGCGATTCTCTTGCCTCAGCTTCCCAGGTAGCTGGGGTTCCAGGTGCCCACCACAGTGCCTGGCTATTTTCTTGTTGCAGTTGTCGTCATTGTTTAGGTTGCCTGGGCCGGGCTTGAACAAGTCAGCCTTGGTGCATGTGGCTGGCGAGTAACCACGGTGATTTTGGCACCAAGCCTCAAATGCAGTTTTTTAATCAGAAGATATTGGGTGAAGATTCATTTTTGAATTTCCAACAGTCTCAACGGGGATGCCAATATTTCTGTCCCATGATAGTATTTTATGACACATTAGACTGGATTTATCGCAGTTGAATGTGGACCCAGTAAACAACCATTAGAGCCTTTATTGTCCAAACAAGGTATAAAAAGAGAATCTCAGAAGGTGCATATGAGTTGATACTCTCCCCAAAGTACTTAATCATATTCTGATAAAAACCAGTTAAAAATTTTTTTTTCTCAAAGTTGTTAAGTACAGGCTTGGTGCTTGAAGCTCAGCGGCGAGGTTGCCAGCTACGTACACCAGAGCTGGTGGGTTCAAATCCAGCCCGTGTCTGCTAAACAACAATGACAACTACAACCAAAAAATAGCCAGGTGTTGTGGCAGGAGCCTGCAGTCCCAGCTACTTGGGAGGCTGAGGCAAGAGAATCGCTTACTCCCAAGAGTTGGAGGTTGCTGTGAGCTGTGACGCCAAGACCCTCTACCCAGGGTGATAGCTTTAGAATCTGTCTAAAAAAACAAAAAGTTGAACGTACAGATATGTGCTCTATCTTCCATACTCTAATGCTATCTGTAGAAACTCTCCTTAGCATCCTAGAAAGCAAAGCTTTCTAATAATTCTGATGTTGAGAACTTTGAGTTACTTTAGGCCATTAATGTCATCTTCTGTAAAACTGCATGTCTGTCACCTTATTTTACACAGCACTGAGGGGGCTTCTGGACTGAAACTGAACAGTACATCATCCACACCAGGTAATATGGGGATCCACTTATTTCCATTCAAAATAGGCACAAATGGAACATTTGCAGAATTACAGGACATAATTTTATAAACATAATTTTGTGCTGAAAATTCTCCAGGGCATATGGGAATTTGGATGAAGAGAATGGAAGGAAGACACTGCTGTATACGTAGGGGAGAAGGATTTCTCAGAGCCTCTTCACTATTACAAGAAAAAAGCAAAGGAATATTTGAAACAAGCTCATTAGGCAGGAACATCACAAGTAGAGAAAAAAAGTTTTCTAACTTCAAAACACGAGATATTGCAGGGGAAAGGGCAGTCACAGCCCTGTGTTAGGACATATTTAGCTGAGAAGCAACCAGTTCTTTCTCTTTCTTGCCTACCCTTGATTTCCTTCTCAGGTGAGATTACCCGGATGTAGATTCCACCTGCATCTTGATAATATGGCTTTAAAGGCATCAGCACAACCCCTTCACCTACTCCCACCACATCCACAAGCTGAGAAAATTTGAAGCAAAAGAAATATGTATATATATCTTTACCCTTTCCTGTTCTTTATTACAGGAGACAATCACGAACAAGGAACTTTCACATAAAGCCCAAAGTGTGACTTTCATATGTATGCCATCAGGTGCCCTCCCCTGCTAGCAATATCAGCTATAGCAATGGAATGTTGGTGCTGCTGTCCTGTCTACAGATAATTGCCCAGGCTGGGCCATAATCAGGCTTATTTCTGTTCCATGCAGGCAGCTGAGATTATCATTGCCTAGGTGAGCAGCATGGCTGAAGAAGGGCCATGTTGCTGATACACATTCAAGGTCAGAGAAAGAGAATAACCCAGGAATCTTCTGGGCACTGGAGTGGGGAACTGGTGAATGCTCTAGGAATAAAGGAGCTGTGGGCTGGATTCCAGATGGTGGAGCAGACACCACAGCACACCCTGCTCCAGCAGGTGCCTGCCTAAGCGGTGGAGGGGTGCGGGGTTCAGCCACCTGTTGCCACAGCACGAGCACTCGTGACCCCTCATGGGCGCCTGCACCTAGTGGTGATTGTGAATCCTCAGGTGTGCAGGGCACCGAGTAGAGTGTTCTACGAAGACACGCAGATGAGGACAAGGGAGGGGCCACGGTACTGCAGGCAGCGGCTCAGGGACACGAATGGGTGCTGTCTGGTGTGAGTGTCACCACTGAACTGCTACAGGCATTGCTGTTGCTTCTCCTTCTTCCTGAAGACATAATTTTGGGGGCACTTGGAGCCTCAGGGATACCATCCAAAGATGAAGCCACACCTGGGGAACCAGCCTAGAAGCAGCATTAGTGACCCCTGGCCTTTGCTGCCGTTCCTGGCCAGCCTCCGTCAAAGCTAGAGGAAGGACTTTGGACAGTGTGTATGCATCAGCTGAAGCCGGCCCATGCATCCCTACCCAGATGAGAGGACACCCACTATTTCTACCCCAGCTTTCTTTACTTGGTGGTCTCAAGAATCTGTCCATGGGACTGCTATGGCAAAGCCAGGTCAAGGATATCCCAGGGATAAGGGGCCACTGGAGGTCAAGGTCCTGTGGGACATTGAGAATTTAAGATGGGCCACCAGGTCTACACGATGTAGGCGCTATGGTCTCCACGGCTCCCTACTAAACTAGGTGAGCGCTGCCGATTTACTTGCAGAGAAGTGGCTTAGAGGGCAACTGCCAGGAGTCCTCCCGTGGGGATGGTCAGCTCCCCCCCAGAACAGGGACCACAGACACCTCAATCTTCAGTCCAGCAGTAGGGAGCAAAGAAGCCCTGGCCTAGGGGGGAGGATGGAAGAGGGAAGCAACCCCTGCAGGCCTAAGAGGTTTAGGAGGGAGCAACCAGGGAATGGGGCCACCCTTCTTGGGAATTGGAAGGTCTGCCTGGATCTCTGGGGTTCCAGGCAGCCAGTGGCTCACCCATGTGGCAGTGCCTGCCTGGTACCTCAGTTTCCTCATCTGTCTGAGAGGCCCTGTAATTGCAGCCTTGTTTCAATGCTCAGATTTATTCTTGCGGTAAATCCTCAGTCTGCCAGTCCTTCGGGTTCCCACCCCTCTGCACACTTTCTCAAGAAACTGAAGTCTCCAAGTGGGGACGTTGCAGAAAGTCTAGCCAATGGAGAGAAAGAGCACCCAAACGCCATGTTTATAACAGGAAGGGTCTTATTTATCAGCCAGGAGCTTATGGCATAGGAGAATTCCAAATGGCTGTGCTCTGCAACTGGTTTGGTTTCCCTTTTTATCGACCGTCAAAAAGTTCCACCCCCATAGGTACCCTTCTCTTGGTCAGTTTGAATCAAGCGGGAGATGCCATTCCATCCCCTACATAACTACAGGATTTCACAGAACTTAGAAATTTCCAAGTTTCAAGAAGTTAAGTTTACAAATTCCCAAGAGCTGAGAGAGTCACCATGGAGAAGACCCTGCAGGTATATCCTTGTGATCTCCTTGAGAAGACCTGTTCTCCTAGACCTCCACCTTCTTGGGTATCCTCTCTCATTCCCTCCTTTTGAGACTCCAATATATTTTAATTTGGGGTCTCAATATCAATGTGTTTCTGCAGGTGCCAATATTAATTAATTTTAGTACTGAGGTTTTAGGGACTGTATGACTCTTTTTAGGTTCTCTACTCAGGCCTTCATAGTACCATGATGGTGGGCTAATATATATATAATTTTTTGCTTTTTTCTGTGATATTTTCTCCCCTTTCCCCAAAGTCCAATTAAGACAAGTCCCTTGAGGAGTTTCATCAGGCTTCAGCCATGCGTTGACCAGCCAGCTCTCAGAACGTGGCTGGAGCAGGGCATGTTGACTGCCTTAAAAGTTACCTTTACTTTCCAAGGGGCAGTGAAGACCTATTCTTCCAGCTGTGATGACTCCAGGTGAGGATTCCTTCCACCTTCACTGCCATGCATGTGGTCAGGATGATGGTGTAAAGTCCTTTTTACCTTGATTTGAGGGGGACCAGTTTCTGATTCTAGGCCTAGACTAGGTTCCCTTGATTCTCCAGACAGAAAGGATGTACAGACACAAAAGACTAAATAGAACATGGCTAATTACCCCAGTGGAGATTTTCCTTGCTATTCTTTCTAGGGTTTTTGTCTTTTCAATTCAGTCTTTCCCAGTTCTCTTAGGAGTTCCTACTAAATGCAGAGGATTGACAGAGGCCTCTTTGAACACCAGTGGCAAGGCCTCTATCCAATTAAACTTTGCTTCCTGGCAGAGTTTACCAATTTCCGCTCTTATGCTCCTATTCATGCACTTTATCCTGTCTAAGCTTTGAGGCCTATAAGTTATTCAAAGTTTTAGTTTATTATTTGCACTAGTTCTGTTATGAAAGCTAGCCCATTGTCAAATTTAAACCAAAGTGGCAATCTAAACCATGGGACAATTTCTCTGGGCAAAAATTTTACTACTTTAGGAGTCCTTTTTATCCTGGTGGGGAAGGCTTTTATCTATTCCCATCACCAGCAAGTACTTGTTCCCTCTAAACCTGGGCATTTCAATAACATCTACCTGTAAGTCCTCAAAGGGCATTGCTTCATATGGCTGGATTCCTAAGTACACTGTTGGTCCTTGGCACGTGTTGAACTGTAATAGATGACACACTATAGACTGATGGTTTTGGCCAGGGCTGCCAGGTGGGAGATGTAGAGGTACTGACCCAGCAACTTCATCAAATACTCCTGTCACCACAGTGGCTCCTAGAACCCAGCGTACTGCTACTCGCCCATGTGGCATCCTTATCTATTCTCCCTCCATTTCCTGGCTCCTCTCCACTGCCAACTGTTCCTTCTTTTCCAGGGAGTAGATAGGTGAGAGCTACAGAACCCACAGGATGAGGGGAGCCACTCAGGACACCTGGTATGGTTTGGATGCAGCCCTTTTTGCCTCAGTACCATAGTGTTCCCTTTAGTGATGGTGGAAGCATCTCCTTGATGTCCATGACAGTGCATCACTGCCACCTTCCAGGGTTTTCATACTGCCTCTAGCAGCTGAAGTATCTCCTGCTGATACTTAATGTCTTTTTCCCCAGAATTTAATAGTCCCTTCTCCTTGTACAGTGCCCCATGTACTTGGAGAGTCAGAAAAGCATTCACATTTTTCCCTTGACTTAGTTTTAAGGCTCTAGTCAAGGCAATTAACTCAGCCTTCTGAGGCAAAGTTCCTTGAGGTAGGGGCTTAGCCTCTACAGTCTCTGCTAAGGTAATCACTGCACACCAGGCCTGCTCCTCTCCTTGCGTTGCCATGTAACTGCTTCAGTCTACATACAAGTTCCAGTTTGGAACTGTCCAAGGCTGGTCATGCAAGGCAGGTCTGCTAGAATACAAATTATCTATGACTCCCATACAGTCATGGTCAGTCTCTTTCCCACTGACTGGAAGGAGTGTTGCTAGGTTCAGGGTGTTCTTACATTAGAGAGCCAAAAGGTTCTTTAGTGTCCATTAAAGTGACCACAGAGTGGGGTACTTCCACTCTGAGATTCTGCTCTACAGTCTACTTATCAGCTTCTTGCACAATAAGAGCAGTAGCGGCTAGAGTCCATAAGCATGGTGGCCATCCTTTTATCAATCCATCTAACTACTTAGAAAGGTAAGGTACAGGCTTTGGCCAGGAACCAACCAACTTCAGTTAACACACCTACAGATTCTCTTTCCACTCTCTGAAATATGCAGAGTGAAGGGCTTGGCCAAGTCTGGTTGCCCCAGTGCAGGTGCATTTATCAGCCTCATCTTTAGCTGGGAGAAGGTGGGTTCCTGTTCTCCTCCCTATTCTAAGGGTTCTCCTTCCGCTCCTTTAGTTGCCTCATACAATGCCTTAGTCAAGATGGCAAAGTTGGGGATCCAAATGTGACAAATTTGATCGGGTCTAAGAATTCCAAAACCTGCTTTCTGCTTGTTGGGGTGGGGAGGTAATTAATGATCTGCCTTCATTTCATGCCTAGATACCTCTATTCCTGCTGGATAGTAAATCCTAGATAACATACTTGCTGCTGGCAAATCTGAGCCTTTCATTTGGACACTTTATAGCCACATACCTCTAGGTGTCATAAAAGACTGTCCATGCCTTGGGTGCAGCCCTCCTGGGTAGGCTGCCCTTAAAGGAGGTCATTAAAATGCTGGAGCAGCACACATTCTAATTCATCAGTCAGGAATTTCTGGAGGTCACGAACCAGTGCTTCTCCAAAAATTGTGGGTGTTTTGAACTCCTGTGGCAACCTCATCCATGCATACTGGATCACAGTTTCCATGTCTGGTCACTCCCACTGGAAAGCAAACAGCCTCTGGCTTCCCAGAGCCAGCCTTTTACTGACAAAGGCATTTTTTAAGTTCAGGCAAGTGGGCCACTTGGCTTCTGCTGGCAGCAGACTCAGCAGAGTATATGGATTAGGCACAGTAGGATGCAGTGTTAGTTACACCATTTACTGGGAAATTCTCATTTTAGGTTTTAATTTTTCCTGAGGTATCTAAATAGACATAGTTGATAACATTTAATACTGCACAAATTTTTTCATTGTAGCCAACAGGCAATCTTTGTTGATTCTTAAGGCTTCAGAGTAAATACTACTGTATACAGTTCTATACTCTTTGGCCAGTCTCTTAGTCCTATTTAACAGTTCAGTTTAGTAAAACAGTTATGTCTCATTTTATTTTATTTTATTTTATTTTGAGACGGAGCCTCAAGCTATCCCCCTGGGTAGAGTGCCATGGCATCACAGGTCATAGCAACCTCCAAATCCTGGGCTCAAGCGAGTCTCCTGACTCTGCCTCCCAAGTAACTGGGACCACAGGCGCCCGCCACAACGCCAGGCCATTTTTTGGTTGCAGCCATTGTTGTTGTTTGGCGGGCCTGGGCTGGGGATATGAACCCGCCACCTTAAGTGTACCTGGCTGGTGCCTTAGCTGATTGAGCCACAGGTGCTGAGCCTTATGTCTCATTTTATGAGTTGACAGTACAGACAATACTGGAATTTAATACAGGTGGGCCACAGCCTCTTTCCTCTTTGAATCACTTTTCTCTCTCCAATTTCTCTTTTTACTAAAGACAAATTATAGCAGAAGTAACTTAGTCACCAAAATAAACTGTACCTTCAGTATACTTGGTCTGATTATTTGCATAAAGCACAGTAAGAATAATTAATTATTAGACATTTGGGCTCTTCCTTCTTTAACATTGGCTTTGCTAGAATCTTTTATAAGGAATCTCAGGCTGGACTTTCTTGAAAGCCTTTCACAAGCCCAGGGTTTCATCTGTGCGATTAGATACCTGCATGCATTGGGTAAATTCCTCTTCTCTTGAGGTCCCCAGACACATTTCAATTCCTGGACCCATCAGCAAGCAACCTTTGTTACTTACCACAGATCAGGAAATGTTACTGATGGGTATCTGGCCAGTTTTCCAAAGGGCTTTTTTTTTTTGAGACAGAGTCTCACTTTGTCACTCTCAGTAGAGTGCCGTGGTGTCACAGTTCACAGCAACCTCCAGCTCTTTGGCTTAGGTGATTCTCTTGCCTCGGCCTCCCAATTAGCTGAGACTACAGGCGCCTACCACAATGCTCAACTATTTTTTTTTTCAGTTTGGTTGGGGCCGGGTTTGAACCTACCACTCTCAGTATATGGGGCCTATGCCATCCCCCAAGGGCTTTTTTTTATTGGCCTTATAAAGTCAACCTTAATTCCTTAATGCAGTCTGGACACTCCCAGGAGCCACTCACCTTCCCTGGCAGAAGCAGAGGTTGGCGCCATCAGTAGGCCTTCATGGCACTGAGGCATAGCTGTGGGCCATCCACTCAGTCCCCTAGTCAGCCTTTCCTACCAATGTCCCTCCAGCCCCCATCTCTCTCCTCCCACTTCCGGAACTCCATGGTGTCCTGGCTGCACTAGCACGCCTTCAGGAACAAAGGAAGAACCCACAGTATTGTCGCCTCCTCCTCTTGTGACTTCAACTCATTCCCAAACCACTGTGATGGCTCCAGGACTTCCAGCTCACCCTTCCCAGAGCCTGGGCCTGGCCTCACCATGCTGGCATCCTATGAGCCCAGTTCCTGCATTTGCATCTCCACAGGCAGAAAAATGACTCAGGAGACTAACCAAACTCCAGGGCCCATACTGTGTAGTATAGGATGTGGCTTTTATGAGAATCCCAGAAGAGGCTTGACACTGGGGGCTCAAGTGCCTAAGGCACCAGCCACATACACCTAAGGTAGTAGGTTCAAATCCAGCCCAGGCCCGCCAAACAACGACAGCTGCAATCAAAAAATAGCCTGGCATTGTGGCGAGTGCCTATGGTCCCAGCTACCTAGAGGCCAAGGCAGGAGCCTTGCTTGAGCCCAGGAGTTGGAGGTTGCTGTCAGCTGTGATGCCACGGCACTGTACCCAGGGGGGCAGCTTGAGGCTCTGTCTAAAAAACAAACAAACAAAAAGAATCCCAGAACAAATGAAATGTGTTCTGTTTGCTACAAAAAACATCTTCAGAGACAGCAGAATAGTGGCAAAGTAAGCCCAATGGGGACAGCTAGTAGTTCCAACAATCCTACCTCAGATTCTGCATCTGTACAGAGAGCAGACACTAACTTAAACAACTGTGAAGGTGCTGCTGGCAGCACATCTGGCCTAAGGGGAAACCATGTACCAGTCCTCACCCTGGCCTCAGGGGGCCAGAACCCAGTCCCCCCTCACAGCCTCACCTGCCCGACACACTGTCCTGGTGCTTTTGGTGCTTTCGCTATCAGCATGGGTGGGGGATGCCAGCCTGCTGGGGTGGGCTCTGGCCCCTGGGAAGGGGGCACCACTGCCTCCAAGAACTGTGTCCTGTCCTGTCCAGTCCCATGCTAGTACAGCCTGCCTGCATCCTCTCTCTGTCCACCTATGGCCGACCTCAGCTACACCATGGCCAGCCTACAGCCTTCCAGCTGGGCCTTGCTGCTACCACTGTTGCTGCTCCTGGTGGTAGCCATGGGTGCACTGCCCAGCACCAGCAGGATGTGCCCAGAGTGAGCACTGGAGCCATGCGAGGAGGCGAATGTGGTGCTCACTGGCACAGTGAAAGAGATTCTCAACATAGATCTGGTGCAGCACATGTACTCCTGCAAGCCTGTATCCTCAGACAGGAGATCCAGGTGGTCCACAAAGGAGGACACAGTACATGCCTTTGGGACTATGTACTCAGCTAGCCAAAATGTGTATCCCCAGTTTGAGCGCCTATCCCCCACCTAATCCTGTGTACGGTAATGATGGTGTCACCTACTGTTAAGTAATTGCCTCAGAAAAGCCCCTTCCTTCTTTCAACAGACCAAGACTCTTAAAGCTACAGCTCCTTTCCAAGCACAGGGAATTGCCCTCTAAACAACAGGGAGTGGCCTGCTCATCTTATTTCCCTGTCGCAATTAGCTGCTGAATCTACTGGTAGAGTGCTGCTCTTTCACCTACAGCAGTGTATGTGAGATGCAGAAAGCTGCCTGCCACCAGCAGGTGCAGATGGAGGCGGTCTAGACAGGGCTGGGCGAGCAGACTGAATGTAGCTTTGAAAGCTCTGGCTCTAAGGAGGACATCAAGTGTAAGCAAGAGTTGTGCCAGTAACACGGTGGCATCTGGGACGAGGGCTCAGAGAATAGGCCATGCATCTATAACTTCAGTTGCCAGAGTATCCAAAGGAACCTAATACGTGACTCAGATGGAGTCACCTACAGCACTAAATGTGACCTGAAGAAAGCCAGGTATGAGTTACAGCAAGAGCTGTATATTGTGACCCAGGGAACCTGCCGAAATCCCACTTTAACCCTGCTGCCGTCTGTGGCTCCCTCACGCTGTTCACAAACCCCCTATAGCTGCTGCCAGGGCAACACCACTGATGTCCAGAGTGTGAGTCTGGCTAAGTGCCCCAGCGTGTGCCAGTGCAACCCACATAACGCCTACAGCAAAACCTGTAATACAACCGCAAGACAGTGCTCCTGCCATTCAGGTGTGGGTAGCCTCAAGTGTAACCACTATGAGCCTGGTTTACATTTCTGAGGCATTGTCACTAATAGCCGGAGTAGCTACACCCCCTACAGTTGTGAGCCCTGGGAAACTGTGCAGGACAACTGTGAGCAGATGAGTAGGCTACAACCCTCGCCCCCACCCCCATCTTGACTGCCACCTGCCTTCACTGCCAAAAACGGACTCTGCCGGTTTCTGCTGTTATACCTGCTATGACCTGAAAAGATAGTCAGACCCCCACTTAGATGTAATTAATTGGTAATTTATTTTACCTGCCACAGGGGCTGCTGTACTGAGAGACAGTCACAGAAGTAGGGGGTAGGTTGCTTTTTATAGGTTTGTGCAAACATACCATAGAAGAAAAACATAGCCGGTTAAGTGTGTGTGTGTGTGGGGGGGGTTACAGCTCAGATAGTCATGGATATAGCAATGGTTATAGTACAATGATTAATACAGCTTTTGTTGACAATGGATATATTTTAGATTACAATGGTTATAGTTAGGTAACCATGATTAATAATACAGCCTTGGTGGACTCCCACTCTTGTCCACTTACTGGGAACTTGTGGGTTTTGTGCTTCCTTGTTCAGAAGTTTGTTCTTGGCAACTCTAGAGGGAAGAAGGGGCCCTGGGAACATGGCTGGGAAGTACATTCTTGGCCACCCTGGGGGGAGGAGGGACTTGTCTTGTTCCCAGAGTTGACTCTGGGGGAAGGGAGAAGGGAAATGGGCTGGGAAGCACACTCTCTGTCAACCTGGGGGGTGGGGGGGTGCATCTAGCCTGGGACCAGGCTACAACACTGCCAATCCAATTCCAGAGTTTGGATCCAAGGAAATTCCAAAAACCCAAATGGTCCATTACTGCAGCTCTGGGGTGGACAAGGAGTAAGAGGGCTGGGATTGCTAAAAGGGAGAAAGGAAAGATGAAGGCCGTCTAGGAGAGTCACTATCTGGCATTTCCAAAAAATTGTGAGATTTGTTGCCCTGCCCGTTTTGTCACCCTCAGACTGTCGGAAAAAACGTCTGTGTCTTAGGTTGCTACTAAGCAGTCAGGAGGTGAGCTGTGCCCATGCATTCCACAGCTGCTTTCAAAGTCAACAAGGCGGAGCCTAAAGCTGTTTTCAGAAATACTCTTGTAAACCTGACATGGCTGACCCCAAGTGCGGGCAGTGACTAAACCCTCCTGGTTGTAAAGCACTGCTTTCTCTCCCCAGCACCCTCAACTACCAGGAACTGAGCAGGGAATAGGAGGCCAGTGGGAAAGGCTCTAAAGAACTTGAGCCCCGGCTTGGCGCCTGTGGCTCAATCGGCTAAGGCGCCAGCCACATATACCTAAGGTGGCGGGTTCGAATCCCCAGCCCAGGCCGCCAAACAACAATGATGGCTGCAACCAAAAAATGGCCGGGCGTTGTGGCGGGCGCCTGTGGTCACAGCTACTTGGGAGGCTGAGGCAGGAGACTCACTTGAGCCCAGAAGTTGGAGGTTGCTATGAGCTGTGATGCCATGGCACTCTACCCAGAGGGATAGCTTGAGGCTCTGTCTCAAAAAAAAAAAGAACTTGAGCCCCCTGAGGGCAACAGCCTAGTAACCCTGGGGCCTCCAGATGTTGTAACCCTGTGATCTGGATAGACTCAGACCCCACTTAGATGCCATCAATTGGTGATTTATTTGCACCTGTGCAGGAGGTAACTGCTCTGAGAGACAGGTGGCCTAAAAGCGGGGGTTAGGTCTTTTATACTCTTTCTGCAAGCAGGCCAGTACAGAAGCTAAATGTTGTGGTTAGCTGGGGTGGGGTTACAACCTGGGTAAGTATGGTTACAGCTTGAGAAACATAGCTCAAGTAAGTTTTCCACTATTGTTTACCAGGGACTAGGGGGTTATTGTGAAACTGGGGACTTTCAGTGCTTCCTTATTCTGAAGCCTTTTGTCAGAATCAACCCTGGGTGCAGAGTGGTGGTGGTGGTGGGTGGGAATGGAGATGGCATGGGAACTTGTCCATTGTGGAGTTCCTCAGGTAGGACACGTGCCTTTCTTCAGCACCCTGGCAGTGGCCTAATTGACATCAGTCCCTGAAGAAGTGACCTAGCCTAGGGAACATCTCTCACTCCCACCTCCTTCACATTCTTCAGCCCTGTAACATGGTGTGGTGAGCTCTCTGGGATACTGGCCTTCACCCAAGAATTTGAGGTTGCTGTGAGCTGTGATGTCACAGAACTCTACTGAGGGTGACATAATAAAATTCTATCTCACAAAAATAAAAAAAGAAGAAATTTCCAACAGTTTGTTCATTACTCTGAGTCAAGCTCTGACATTCTTGCAAGAACACACAAAAACACACAAGAATAAAAATGAACATAATGCAGCAAGATACCAACATATGTCAATGAGAGACATATGTAAGACACTGATATACCAAGATTATGGAACCTTGCTGAGTGGTTTGTACAGTGTTGCCACTATAAGTGCACAGTGGCAAGTTCACAAACATAATTCTCAGATCTCAAATAAATTGCTTTAAAATCAGAAAAAGATTAAAAATTAAGAAAATCACATTTCAAAGTCACATCCTCACCAACAGGGCAGCACCCAGTTGGGGCCAGTTTATCCACTGTGTGTTCTGGCTGGGGCTGGGTACTGTGCTTTACGAGGTAGTATTTAGTTGTACAATGTTTGGGGATCTATTTGGAGAGGATTATTTCAGTGTGACAAATAATCAGTATGGACAAGAGAAAAAATTAAAGACTAAAGTTCTGTAGCCACTTGCTCCTAGAGAATTCACCAATGTAAGTGGAATCACAAATCAGGGTGGATCCTGTCATCTCAATTCCCTTTCCTTGAACATTTCATTTTACACCTGAATTCAGAGAAGCTTTATGTTCTCTTCAACAAGAAGAGAAATGAACAAGAAATATCTTTGTTCAAAGATAAGGATAAGCCTGATGCAAAGGTTTGGGTTATACCTTTGCAGTAACAGTGCTTATTTGCTCAGCTTCTGGTCCTGGACCAGGAAGCTGTGTCCACACATCTCACTGATGGCTGCTGGGAGACCAGCATTGACATGAGGCAGCATGATGCGCAGGAACTGAATTGAATTCTCTTCAGTGCTCTAGAAACATCTTTAGTTGGAACCTCTGGCCATGACCTCATCAATCTCAATCTTCTGTAGTAAGGAACCATCATTAACTGATTGTTTGTAAATAATGCAAGAATGGCAGTGAGAAACATGTGAATATGCCAGAGCATTTTGGACATGTTATATCATAAATTACAATTCCTGTATTTAAAGTTGTGTGCTATACCGCATTAGATTAAATTGTTTATTACTAGAAATATTTTATTGCATTATTACTCTTAATGTACACCTAAGTCATAAATTGTATAGTCTGGAGTTCTCCTTGTGAAATGAAGGAAGCAAATATCTTGAGACTTAATATTTGATTCAGTTCTTGGAAAATGGATTTGGAGGATTTTACAAATAGAAGACTGTAACCTCAGGAGAGAAGCCAATGTCTTCATAGTTGGAATATTATCATGAAGGTTAATTAGGTAACTAATAAAAATTAAGAATATTGAACAATCTTCAAATTAGCACAGATGTACAAGTATAGATTTTATTACTTTCATTTAGAAAGGTCACTTATAAGTGTGTGCTTAGGTTTTCTCACTATATCTAAAACATATGTATTATACAGTTATTATAAACCTATTTTAATTAGTGTCACCTTCAGTTATTTCTAATGACACAGGCTACCTCTTTAATCTAACTAGAAATTAGAAATCAGAATGAGATATTAGCAGTTCACTTATGTAAATATAATAATCTCTGTCTGCCCTACAAATCTTATACAGCCAGTGGTTTCATCACTGAACAGTAATGCTTTAGTAAAAATCTTCTATTCTGGCAAGAGTTAAAGCAAGTTTCTCTGTTTGATTCTATGAGTAGAAAATTAAATGGTATTTTCTGAATGTGTTAATTGATGTTTTGGAATTACGTGTTTTTACTTTTTTTTACTTTCTAAGAAAGCATTGGGGACAAAAAATACATTTTGGCCCTATAGGCTATGCAAATAGCTTTTTTTGTCAGCTCAGTTGGAAATACATAGTAAATAAGATGTTGTTTCTTCTTTGAGATAATGTATGGCTGACTTAGCTATAATAATTCACAAAATAATTTCAAAACAATGTACAGAAGGCACATTATAAATTAAAGACATTAACTTTAAACAAAAAAATTTAAAAGTGTTGTTACCATTTGCTATTTGGGTAACAGATTGGCTTTCATCTGTTATTTGCAGCAATTGTTATTGCACAACACAAAATTGTGAAAGCCATATCTCATAAATTTGTCAATCAAAGGGGCTATGTCTACTAATGCTTCCTGTTTCAGAGGGTGTGAACAGTTGGGTATTAGTGAATCTACTGAGGTAATCCTGAAGTTTCCAGGGTGAACCTCTTCCCAGTAAGAGAAATTTACCTGGATATGGGCTTCTTCAGGCCATTTGTCCTCCTCATCCTCCAGACACGACAGTAACACCTACCAGGTGTGTTCATGGTGTACCTTCATGGGAAGGCTATTGTTTTCTGGAGAAATGGTGATCTGAGTATTTCATTTGGACAATAATTCTCTCCCCAGCAATAAAACAATGAAATCAGTCATCTAAAGGAACTGATAAGTTAATTCTTTTTCTCCAATCAAGCATGTAAGAGGTTGAAGAATTTGTGTTCCAGCTATCCTGTCACTCCTACTACAGAACCAGATTGTTTAGTCAGAGGGGAGAGTGAAGCATGAAGAAATGAATATGTCACCCCAGTATTTATTAGAAATCCTTGGCCCACAGTTTTCCGTAAGTAAACAGAGGGTAGACTACAGTTTGGGCTGGGCATTCCTAGAGACATTGTATCAGATAGTTGGCTGACCCTAAAGGCATCATAGTCATGGACCAAGTATTACCTGAGGACAATGTTGTGCCCATCTCAGGTTGCAAGACTGGGCTGAGATCTGCATTTTCTCCCTCAGAGCCTCAAGGTCAGATTCCAGTGGCATCCTTAATAAGCATGCACACACTTTCTACGTTTAATTTCTGAGTTTCAGACTTACTGTGCCGGGGTGACTCTTTTTAGCCTGTGTCACCAAGTCATTTTGTTAACATGACCTCCCTGTCTGCCTTGAATTTTACTACTGACCATTAACTCACCCTCAGAACAATCTGGGGTGTCTTCCTGCATCTCCTCAGGAGTCTATGAGGAGCTTTAAGACACACCATTGGCCTCCACTTTAGGGGTGGAAAACTAGAACTTTAAGCCAAGAGCAGAGCAAGGCCACAGTTTTATAAGAAACATCACTGATGCAGCAGGACAAAAATCAATTTGAAACACCTTACTTGATTGAGAAAGTCACAACTCAAAAAGGGCAGCAAGGAGAGCAGATAGTCTCAAATTTGTACAACCAGGAATGGTCCAGTTTGGCCAGTTCTTGTGAAAGAAAAATATGTTGTTCAAGGGTGGCAGCAGTTCACATACATATTCTGTCATCTTATCTTAGCAACAAAAAGCTAAGAGTTATGAGGAGTGAATTAAAGACACAGAGGAAGGAGTGAAAATGTCAGGCAGTTAGAAAAAGAGTCTAGTGTTAAAATGACAAAGTTCACTCCTCTGTTTTTCTTCACTTCAGTTTCAAAGGAGTAACTCATAACCTTGAGTACTGATCTTAATACCCGTAACTAAGAAATACAGCTTCAGACAGGCAGAAGAAAATATAGAGCAGCAGACTTAACACTATTGTGGCAGATTGATGCTGAACAATTGTCACTTTCAGTAAATACACAGCAATCTGATGAGGTTTTAAGCAAAGTCTCAAAGGAAAACTAACACTTACTTGGAGATTCCCTTGTTAGGCCAACCCGTTCACATACAAAATTTTTCATAAATTTACATTTGCAAATATTATCCTTTACGTAGACCATTGTTGACATGCTAAAGCCCTGTTTGCCAGAATATTTTCTTCTTAAACCATGACTTATTTTAAGACAAATATTGTTACTAGGTTTTGTCTTACACAAAATCATTCTTTCCTCTTAGTGCTCCTTGCCACCCTTGTTTGTTCATACTCACTAGTTTCTTCACATCTTTCTCCTACATATGGTTCTTTCTTCCTTTACATTTTCCTCCTATTTTGAATGGAAATGAAATCCCAGTTAAGTCTTGCCTATTTAAAGCCCTGGGAAGGAGGCCTGTGGTTTTAAAGGATTTAAGTCTCTAGGTTAAGTTCAGATTAATCAAATGATGGGGTAGGCCAGCTGGAAAGCACTAAAAAAAATAAACAAGGCATCAACAACCAGGGAACAGAGGGACTTTAGGGTACACTGTAGGTGTGTATTTTACCTTCCATTTTTAAGAAGGATGTGAGAGGGAAAGAGAGGCCCTGAATATTTAAGGAGAGCAGAGTAGTGGCTCTAATATTATAAACATCAGTGTTTACTGAGACAGAGAGACAGCTACCCAACAACCAAGCTTCCCAGCATCTAAAAGTGGACCTTGTTCTGAAGCTGAAGCATGTCTACCAAACTGACTTTCAGAGTCAGAGCTCATTCAGGGATTTCACAGGGACTGAAAGGCAAGTATGATCCCCCATCTCCAGGAGAGGGAAATGTTACTTCTGGGGCATCTCTTTAGTAGTGAGGGAATGGTCCCAGATGAGGCCACTTCCTGAACCATTCCTGACTCCAGGAACTCATAGTCATGGTGCAGGAAAGGCTCTGGCCTGGTTTATTCTTGCCTGACCCTAAAGTAACTCTGTCCCTGACAACCTTCTTCCCTACTGGTAGCAACCGTTTCAAAAGCTTCCTTCTGTTCTTGGTCAATGATGCTGCCCTGGCTTTCTCTTACTGTGTCTTAATCCCAATTCTCCTTATCAAGACCTTAAAAATCTGGTTTAATGCTCTGCTTGTGGAGCCAGAGGCCCCTTTGTATGCTTTTGAATATCAGGCCCAACTGGGGGATGATGTGCATTGTGGAGATGAGGGAAAAAAAAAAAAAGAAGAAAGAAATGGAGCAGGGGTAGGTAAGGAGCTACATTACCTGGAAAGCAAAGGGAGTGAGAACTATAAGTGTAATAAGTAATGTGCATCAGGCAGGGTGAAGTCAGGATGTCTAATGTTCCATTAGCTTATCTTGCTGAAAATGTATGCTTTCCTCCCAGATTCTGACACTAAAATATCACATATGGGGAAAGAATGTCAAGTGTGTGTTGCCTGGTTTTTGCTTCCAGGTGACAAAGCATAGTTACTGGTACCAACACAGTGGAACAAATGAGCAGAACAAGTAGATACAAGTGAGCAAAAGGAAGCTTTTTTGCTCCAGAGAAGGAAGACATCAATTTTATCAGGTGGAGAACACCCTGGGTTAGTGAGATTTTTTTTCCCCTTTCATGCTGATTTTTCATATCTATGTTAAGTTGTGGTGGGGGTAATAAATTTACTATTTTTACTGGAAAGAGGTAAAAATTCCTGCAGAGTCCTCCCATTTCTATCCCTGTAATTTCCACAAGTTGTCATAGTATTTATAAAATGCGATAAAAGTGGTGAAATTCTTATTGTTTATGAAAATGGGTCACTTGAGACTACTATCACCTTACTTGGATGCATGCTGCAAAGATCCCTTTTTGTGGCTGTGACCATATGTCCACACTGGGGCTTCTCTACCTCTGAGAGCCATTTTTGTAGAACATCAGTTCAGTTTTTGAAAAACCTTCCTGAAATGCTTTTCTTTCTTGGCAGCTCACTCTGCTAATTTTGTTCCTCTTATTAGGGACAAGGGATCTCCCAGAATCATATGCTCCAGTTCCTCCTTAGCCCTACCAAACAGGATACACTTTTAAGATATGATTGACATTTGTACAGCATTTTTTACATATGAATTATGATTAGAAAAGCCTGAGAAATATGTAAAGGCATTGTAATACTCTTCACATATATAGAACATCTCTATGAATAAGATTCAACACTGTCTTCACATTTGTAGGGGTTTTCTGCCTGAAGTTCTACTGTGTGCAGAAAACTGTGATTACTGGCATAAAGCTTCCCCACACCTTCATATTTTGATGTTTCTCTGGCATGATTTCTTACATTTACTAAGGGACAATAACCCTTTGCCATAGTATTCTCATTTATATAAGATTTCACTCCAATATGAATTTTCTTACGTGTAGTAAGGTTTGAGCTCTGGTTAAGTGCATCGCCACACCATTCACAGTTGTAGGATTTTTCTCCAATGTAAATTCTTATAATCTTAGTAATTATGAACAGCAAGTAAGGTACTGCCATATTCTTTGTATTTCTAGGATTTCTGTGTTGTTTTATTTTTTTTCTTTTTCACACTGGTTTGACCCTGGATTAAAGGGTTTGCCCCACTATTCATATTTGTAACATTTCTCTCCAGAATGAATTTTTTTATGTGTAGAAAGACTCGAGTAATGATTAAAGGCTTTTCCACATTCTAGACATTTGTAGTTTTTTCCCCCCAGAATGAATTCTTTTATGTACAGAGAGATTTGAGGAATTTTTAAAGGTTTTTCCACATTCTCCACATTTGTAGGGTTTCTCTCCAGAATGAATTCTTTTATGGACAGAAAGTATTTAGTACTGGTTAAAGGCTTTTCCACATTCTCCATATTTGTAGAGTTTCTCCCCAGAATGAATTCTTTTATGTACAAAAAGCATTGAGTAATTGTTAAAGGCTTTGCCACATTCTTCACATTTGTAGGGTTTTTCCCCAGAATGAATTCTTTTATGGACAGAAAGTGTTGAGTACTGGGTAAAGGCTTTTCCACATTCTTCACATTTGTAGGGTTTCTCCCCAGAATGAATTCTTTTATGGACAGAAAGTGTTGAGTACCGGTTAAAGGCTTTTCCACATTCTTCACATTTATAGGGTTTCTCCCCAGAATGAATTCTCATATGTATAGAAAGGGTTGAGTACCAGTTAAAAAATTTGCCACATTCTTCACATTTGTAGGGTTTCTCCTCAGAATGAATTCTTTTATGTACAGCAAGGTGTGAGTACTGGTTAAAGGCTTTTCCACATTCTTCACATTTATAGGGTTTCTCCCCAGAATGAATTTTTACATGTACAGAAAGGTGTGAGTACTGGTTAAAGGCTTTTCCACATTCTTCACATTTGTAGGGTTTCTCCCCAGAACGAATTCTTTTATGAACAGAAAGGTGTGAGTACTGGGTAAAGGCTTTGCTACATTCTTCACATTTATAGGGTTTCTCTCCAGAATGAATTCTTTGATGTACAGAAAGGTTTGAGGACTGGGTAAAGGTTTTGTCACATTCTTGACATTTGTAGGGTTTCTCTCTGGAATGAATTCTTTGATGTACAAAAAGGTTTGAGTAATAGTTAAAGGCTTTGCCACATTCTTCACATTTGTAGGGATTCTCTACATTATAAATTGTCTTATAGTTAGAATATTTTGAGCTGAGGATAAGACAGTTGTCATCATTCTTACAATGGGAGATTTTCTCTGCAGTATGAAGTCCCCTATGATTAGACAGTCTTGAGGGAGATTTAAAGACTTTGCAACATTCTTTACATTTGTACTGCTTTTCCACAAAATGGGTTATCTCATGTTTACTCAAGTTTGAGCATAGATTTAAGGCTTTCCCATACTTTTTATACTCAAAAGGCATCTCCCTGGTATATATCATCTTATGTCTATTTACATTTGATAATTTTCTGATAACTTTGAATTGTTTACTGTATTGGTAGATTTTACCATGCATAGCTGTTAAACTTTCATTTAGTCCATTGTAACATACTTTCTGCTGCTTATACTCATACATTTCATCCCACTTTTTCATTGAATTTAAATTCTCAGGGCTATCATTTTCATATCTTCTCAGGATTATCTCTGGTAATAAAATATTCATGCCCAGCACTTGTGAATTGCTCTGGGTAGAATGATTCAATATGACTGAAAGAAATTTAAAAATACAAAATTATGTCATTGAGTTTCATCACAATTGAATAAATATGCATTACAAATTTTGTCTTTAAAATTATGACAAGCACAGTAGCAAGATGGCATAGTACAGCACACATGTCCTAATAATTTTTGAGATACATATAAGTAAGAAATAAATACAGCATTTTAGTGATTATAAAAGCAAGGAGAATTTTCGGTCCACCAGTTGAGCACAATGTGAAGAGGCATATACACACTGGGTGCAGTGGTTCATGTTTGTAAACCTAGCACTCTGGGAGAGTGAGTGAGTGGAATGCTTCAGCTCAGTCATTTGAGTGCAGTCTGAGCCAGAGTGTAACCCTGTTTATACCAAAAATAGAAAAAGTTAGTGGAACATGTGGCAGACACCTGCAGTCCCAGCAACTCAGGAAGCTGAGGCAAGAGCTTCTCTTGAGCCCAGGAGGTTGAGGTTGCGGTTGCTGTTAACTATAATACCACAGCACTCTTTCCATGGTGAAAGATACTCAGTCTCAAAAATATAGAACTATATAAAATGAAGTAAGAAAAAAATGATAATTACAAAAGGTGTAAAACATGGGAAGAAAAGTTTATTCTACTTATAGAGCACAGACATTCCCCCATGTGAAAACAGCATTATTCATATGAAAGTAAACTTTTTTCTCAAAAGAAAAATAGAGACCTGCTTTAACTCTACTGACTTTTCAGGGTTTATTATACTATTTTTTTTGAGACAGAGCCTCAGCCGTCACATTGGGTAGAGGGCCGTGGCATCACAGCTCATAGCAACCTCCAACTCCTGGGCTCAAAGGATTCTCCTGCCTCTGCCTCCCAAGTGGCTGGGACTACAGGCACCCGCCACAAGGCCCGGCTTTTTTTTGTTGCCATCATCATTATTTTTTGGCAGGCCCTGATTGGATTGGAACCCGCCAGCTCAGGTGTATGTGGCTGGCGCCTAGCCACTTGAGCCACAGGTGCTGAAGCTTTCAGGGCTTTTCTAAAGATAGGTTATGTCTCCCATGAGGGAGAATGCTGAAGGGAATGATGGTATAGTTGATAAAAATGAGTGGGGGAGCTGAAATCAAAGGTAAAATACTGTGGCTCTGTGCTGGTGGCTCAAGTAGCTAAGGTGCCGGCCACATACACCTGAGCTCCATGGAGGGTTCAAATCCAGGTTGCGCCAGCCAAACAACAATAACAGCTGCAACTAAAAAACTGCAAGGCGTTGTGGCTGGAGCCTATAGTTCCAGATACTTGGGAGACAGAGGCAGGAGAATCTCTTGAGCCCAGGAGTCGGAGGTTGCTTTGAGATGTCATGCCATGACACTACCCAGGTTGACAGCTTGAGGCTCTGTCTCAAAAAAAAAAAAAAGTTAAAGTATTGTTACAGCACCAAAGAGACTCCAAGACAATGGACAGATTCAGGTCCAGCAAGTGATTACAAGCTCTTAGGAGGAAACATGGGGGAAATGCTTCAACTATAAAATAATCCACACATCTCCAGAGGCAATACACTTTCAGAATGCACATTGAACTGCCTCAAATCTTTAGTATAGTTTGTATCAGACTCCTGTAAGATAAAGGCACATCATGGATTTTGTGAAAGGTACCTATGTGGCTGGGGGCCCATAGCACAGTGGTTCTGGCACCAGCCAGGGACACTGAGGCTGGTGGGTTTAAACTCAATCAGGGCCAGCTTAACAATAATGACAACTGTAACAAAAAATAGCCGGGCGCTTGTAGTCCCAGCTACCTGGGAGGCGGAGGCAAGAGAATCCATTAAGCCCAAGAGTCTCTGAGGTTGCTATGAGCTGTGACACTACATGTAGCATTCTACTGAGAGTGACATAGTGAGACTCTGTCTCAAAAAAAAAAAACAATCAAAGGTACCTTTTGTGATACTCAAAAATCAATGAAAGATTACAACATGTAAAAAAAATAGGGTGGCATAACCCAAAGAAACAAAATAAACAATGTAGAATCAACCACAAAAAATAGAGATGTCTAAATGAGAATTTTATCTTCACGATGGCAAATGGGTAAAATGGGAATGATACAAACAACTAAGTAAAATCAGAAAAATGGAGATATCAACAAAAAAGAAAAGCTTTAGAAAAAGAGAAATTCTTAAGTTGAAGAACACAGTGGGAAAGACTGAGAAATTTTCAAAGGTAAGAAAAAAAATACAGAATATCAAACTCACCACACTTCAGCTAGGAGAAACACAAAGAGACCCATAAAAAGACACATGAAGAACAAGGATTTGAAAGCCACACAAGGTTATCCTGAAAGCCACTAAAGGAAACAGATGCGTCATCTCTAAGGATTCTATTCTGAGATTACTAGTGGATTTTTAGACACACAACTTCCATATCAAAAAAAGAGTTAGTCAAAGTGTTGAAAGAATGAAAATTTTGGCTCGGAGCCTGTGACTCAAGTGGCTAAGGCACCAGCCACATACACCTAAGGTGGCAGGTTCGAATCCAGCCCGGACCACCAAACAACAATGGTGGCTAAAACCAAAAAAATAGCCAGGCGTTGTGGCGGGCGCCTGTGGTCCCAGCTACTTGGGAGGCTGAGGCAGGAGACTCCCTTGAGCCCAGGAGTTGGAGGTTGCTGTGAGCTGTGATGCCATGGTACTCTACCCAGGGTGACAGCTTGAGGCTCTGTCTCAAAAAAAAAAAAAAATAACGAAAATTTCAAAACACATATACTATATCCAGCAAAATATCCCTTCAATATAAACAAATAAATAGACATTTAACAAGATAAATCAATGTTGGCTTGGCACCTGTGGCTCAAGTTGCTAAGGCGCCAGCCATATATACCTAAGGTGGCGGGTTCGAATCCAGCTCGGGCCCGCCAAATAACAATGACGGCTGCAGACAACAACAAAAAGAAATAACCAGGCGTTGTGGTGGGCACCTGTGGTCCCAGCTACTTGGGAGGCTGAGGCAGGAGATTCGCTTGAGCCCAGGAGTTGGAGGTTGCTGTGAGATGTGAAGGCACAGAACTCTACCCAGGGGGATTGCTTGAGGCTCTGTCTCAAAAAAAAAAAAAAAAAAAAAATATATATATATTTTGAAGTCTGCCAAATAGTAAATGTCAAAGGGGGTGGTGCCTGTGGGTCAGTGAATAGGGCACGGCACCCATATGCTTAGGGTGGTCGGTTAGAACCCAGCTCTGGCTAAACTGCAACAAAAAAACAGCTGGGTGTTGTGGAGGGTGCCTGTAGTCCCCGCTACTCAGGAGGCTGAGGCAAGAGAATCTCTTAAGCCCACGAGCTGGAGGTTACTGTGAACTGTGATGCCATGGCCCTCTACTGAGGGTGACAAACTGAGACCCTATCTCTCAAAAAAAGTTAGAATTTTGGCATTCAATTGAAGTTAGCTTGATATGAGTCTGAATAATATTAATAATATTGTTATATTTTTAAGAACTTTTTATAATTTCATTCTTCAAGGTGTTTAGAAACAAAATATCTATAGAATTCATGTGAAGTAAACTAAGAAAGCAGACTAATTAATTACAAAAATCAATAAAATAGAAATGAAGGTAGGAAGAGAAGAAATGAGGAGAAAATATCTAGAACAAATAAAGTAAGAATAACTTTAACTCATTTATATTTAACATAATTAACTCACTAATCTAAAAAGATTATATGGCTGAATAGATTTACAACAAATGAGTTTCTACAATATTAGGTCTAGAGAAAAAAAAAAAAAACTCCTTGTAGCTTTATTGACTCAAATAGGCGAACAAGTAAAAAGACAAATAATCTATATGCCAAGCAAACATAGCTATAATTATATGGGACAATATATGCTTGTGGCCTAAACAGCCAAGAGAAAAAATGTAGTAGTAGTAATAGAATAGGCCCCTTTACAAGGAATCCTCAGTATCTGTTACATATACTCACAAACCTCCTTTAGGTGTATTACATATCTTGTATAATATAAACATGTATCTATAACATCATTGATTCCAAACATAAGAAATAAATCACGGCAAAAGCAAAGGAAGAAAGAGCTGTGTGGTCATTTTTAATTTAAGACCTTAGTTTTTCTTTCTCTTTAAAATTTCAAATTAATATGAGGTTACAAACAATTAGATTTCATGCTGGGCACAGTGGCTCATGCCTATAATCATACCACTCTGGGAGGGTGGATAGCTTAAGCTCATGAGTTCGAGAGCAGAGCGACACCCCCATCTCTACTAAAAATAGAATAACTTGGGCTCAAGAGAATCACTTGAGCCCAAGAGTTGGAGGTTGCTGTGAGCTACGACATACCACACTCTACCCAGAGCACCATCTTGAGACTCTGTCTCAAAAAAGAAAAAAAGAAGAAAAAAAGAAAAATTAGGTTACAATGTTTGCATTTGGTTTTTTTTGTTTTTGTTTTTTGAGACAGAGCCTCAAGCTATCCCCCTGGGTAGAGTGCCGTGGCATCACAGCTCACAGCAACCTCCAAATCCTGAGCTCAAGCAAGTCTTCTGCCTCTGCCTCCCAAGTAGCTGGGACCACAGGTGCCCACCACAACGCCTGGTTATTTCTTTTTGTTGTTGTCTGCAGCCGTCATTGTTGTTTTGGCAGGCCTGGGCTGAATTTGAACCTGCCACCTTAGGTGTATGTGGCTGGCACCTTAGCCACTTCAGCCACAGGCGCCAAGCCAATGTCTGCATTTGTTAGGTAAAGTCTCCCTCATGGTTGTGTCCCTTACCTAGAAGGTGTGCCATATACCCTTACATAAGACAGCATTTTTAACAATCAATTGAAAGATTAGAAAAAGATTAATAAGATAACAGAAAACTTAAACATACTGTACTACTTAGACCTAACAAACATGACAGGACTCTCTAGTCAATAGTAGTGAAAGAAGGCTGGGCACGGTGTCGCAGGGCTTTATTCCTAGCACTCTTGAAGGATGAGGCTATAGGATTCCTTCAGGGCTGGAGAGTTTGGGAAGAGCCTGAGCAAGAGTGAGACCTCCTCTCTAAAAAATAGCTGGGCATTATGGTAGGTGCTTTTGGGAGGCTGAGGCAAGATATTCGCTTCAGCCCAGGAGTTTGAGTTTGCTATGAATTATGATGATACTGCACTCAACCAAGAGCAACATTGAGACACTATTTCAAAAACAAAAAAAATGAATGGGTAGGGTGCTGGTCCCAAATACCAAGGGTGCTGGGTTGGAACCCGGCCCTGGCCAAACTGCAACAACAACAAACAGCCAGGCGTTGTGGCAATTACCTATAGTCCCAGCTAATCAGGAGGCTGAAGCAAGAGAATTGCCTAAGCCCAAGAGCTGGAAGTTGCTGTGATCTGTGATGCCACTGCACTCTACCACAGGTGACAAAGTGAGACCCTTTTTTTTTTTTTAAGAGATAAACAAAAAGTAAGAAAGGATTGAACTGACATTTCTCAAAGAAGATCCATAAATCTCCAACAAGCATTAGAAAGAGTGATCAAAATTTGTAACTATTGAAGAAATTCAAAGTAAAATCACAATGAAATATCATACATCATACTCAGAATGAACACTAAAATAAAATTCTCCCACTGAGAATTTTTGCGGCATCACAAATCACAGCAACCTCTAACTCTTGGGCTTCAGGGATTCTCTTGCCTCAGCTCCCAAGTAGGTAGAACTACAGGTGCCCACCACAATACCCGGCTGTATTTTTGTTGCAGTTGTTGTTGTTTAGGTGACCTGGGCTGGGTTCGAATCCGCCAGCCTCATGGTATGTGTGGCCAATGCCATAACCACTGGACTACGGGCACCAAGCCCCACTGAGAATTCTGAAGTGATTATGTGGGCATTGCCATCTTCTCCCAGCCTTGATCTGGGACTGGTCCTACCCATCCAGAAACCTGAAGGGAGATGCTCACTCATGACAATGGAGACAGGCCTGAAAACCTTGGCACTTTGTGTGTGTGTATATATATATGTTTATATATCTATTTGTGTGTATATATACATATATACAGACACTAGAACCTCCAAGTGACCACCTCCCCAAGTTCACCTAATGTACATAGAGTGGTTATGCACCATATGCACGTATCAATATACTAGGCCAAGTTCCTTATGCTAACCACCTATGTGTGTTGACAAGATTTTTACAATCCCTTGAGTGGTCAGCTCACCAAGCTCTACTGTGTTTCTGCATATGTGTGAGTGTGTGTGCATAACACAGTCCTGATAAGCATAACTTAAGCAAGAGATAGTTATAAAATAAGGGTTATTTATGACAGGCATGGTGGTCTATGTCTGTAATCTTAATCACTGTAGGAGGCCAAGGCAGGTGGATCACCTGAGTTTAGGCATTCAAGACCAGCCTGAGAAAGATCAAAACCCCTTCTCTACTAAAAATAAAAAAAAACTAGTGGCACTGTAGCAGGTGCCTCTAATCCGTCGTATTGGGGAGGCTGAAAAGAGAAATCACTTGTACCCAAGATTTTGATGTTGCGGCAATCTACAATGCCTCTGAACTCAAACCCAGGGTGATAGAGTGAGAAACAGTCTCAGAAAAGTTTTTTAGGTTGATTTTGTAAGAAGAGAGAATTTAAAATATGCTCAGGAATACTGTAACTCCTCAAGGACATAGTATATGTAAGAAATGTATGGCATAGATATCTTTAACTATATTAAAGTTGAGAAATTAGGGCTTGGCGCCTGTACTTCAAGCGCCTAAGGCTCCAGCCACATATACAAGAGCTGGTGGGTTCAAATTCAGCCTGGTCCTGCCAAACAACAATGACAACTACAACCAAAAAATAGCTGGGCATTGTGGCGGGTGACTTTAGTCACAGCTACTTGGGAGGCTGAGGCAAGAGAATCACTTAAGCCCAGGAATTGGAGGTTACCGTGAGCTGTGATGCCACAGCATTCCACCCAGGTCAACAGCCTGAGGTTCTGTTTCAAAAAAAAAGTTGAGAAATTGGGCTCAGTGCCCATACTTCAGTAGCTCAGCATCTAGGACGCCAGCCACATACAGCAGAGCTGGCGGGTTCAGATCTAGCCCTGGCCTGCCAAACAATGGCAACTACAACCTAAAAATAGGCAGGTGGGGCAACACCTGTGGCTCAGCGAGTAGGGCGCTGGCCCCATATACTGAGGTTGGCGGGTTCAAACCCGGCCTCAGCAAAACTGCAACAAAAAAATAGCTGGGCATTGTGGTGGGGACCTGTAGTCCCAATTACTCAGGAGGCTGAGGCAAGAGAATAGCCTAAGCCCAGGAGTTGGAGGTTGCTATGCGCTGTGTGATGCCATGGCACTCTACCGAAGGCAATAAAGTGAGACTGTATCTCTAAAAAAAAACAAAAACAAATAGACGGGTGATGTGGCAGGTGCCTATAGTCCCAGCTACTTGGGAGCTGAGGCAAGAAAACTGCTTAAACCCAAGAGATTGAGGTTGCTGTACTGCACGAGGGCAACAGCTTGAGACTGTCTCAAAAAATTAAAATAAAGTTGACAAATTAGAGCATATATAAAGTATCACAGTTGATATAAAGACAATGCTGAAGTTAAATAACATGAACTATTTTTTTTTTATATTTGGGAGAAGATTTTTAAGTGTTCTGATAAAATTTACTGACTATTCTTTCTGCAGAATCTTATTTAAAATCTCATTGAATCAAAACCTATAAAGCAGAAGACATATGCCATCTATCTGAAGTGTCCTGAGATGCCTGACCCAAATACTAGTATTAACAGCTCACTCTCACATTTTGAATAGGACACTAAGCATTAGGAAGGTTGAGAACCACTGTGCTAAAGAAAAAAGAAATTGTTTTGACGCACAGTTTCATTCCTTTACCCAGGTTAAAATACCACAGCATCAGCTTAACTCACAACACCTTCCAACTCCTAGGTTGAAGTAATCCTTAGCTGAGGCTACAGGCAACCATCACACGGCCTAGCTATTGTTTTTTATTTTCAGTAGTGAAAGGATCTCACTCTTGTTCAGGCTTGTCATATACTCCTGAACTCAAATGATCATCCCACCTCATCCTCCAAGAGTGCTAGCACTGTAGAAGTGAGCCACCATACCTGCTTAAAGAAAATGAAAATTATTTTTTTGAGACAGAGCCTCAAGCTGTCACCTTGGGTAGAGTGCCAAGGCATCACAGCTCACAGCAACCTCAACTCCTGGGCTCAAGCGATTCTCCTGCCTCCACTTCCCAAGTAGCTGGGACTATAGGCACCTGCCACAATGCCTAGCTATTTTTTGGTTGTACTTGCCATTGTTGTTTGGCAGGCCTGGCTGCATTCGAACCTCCAGCTCTAGTGTATGTGGCTGGTGCCTTAGCTGCTTGAGCCACAGACACTGAGCCTAAAGAAAAAAATTTTCTTTTCTGATTTTTTTTTTCTTGGAGTTTTTGGCTGGGGCTGGATTTGAACTCATCACCTCCCGCATATGGGACTGGCACCCTACCCTTTTGAGCCACAGGCGCCACTCAAGAAAGTTTTTAAAAAATGTTTCAGAGATCCTCAAAAATACACAAATTGTTTTTATTCTAAAAATCAATCAAACAGCATCAGAGTTTGCAGTCCTGGGTAAGCCATAGAAAGTTATTCCTTTTCACCGTAAACTAGAAAGAACATCACTGAAAAACTAAACTCCTTCTAGAAATTAAAAGGAAAAGGCCAGGCACCTATAATTTTAGCACTCTGGAAGGGCAAGGCAGGTGGATTGCTTGAGCTCAACCAGTAGGAGTCTAGTCTGAGCAACAGCAAGACTACGTCTCTTAAAAACAAAAACTAGCATTGTCGCAGGCATCTGTAGTCCCAACTACTTGGGAGGCTGAAGCAAGAGGATTCCTTGAGCCCAAAAGTTTGAGGTTGCTGTGCTCTATGACACCACAAAACTCAACCCAGTGTGACAAAGTGAGACTCTGTTTCAAATAAATTTCAAAAAAATTGAAAAGAAGACTAGGGCCAGGCATGGTGGCTCACACATGTAAACAGAGCACCTGAGAGGCCAAGGTGAGAGGATTTCTGGAGTTTGTGAGTTTGAGCCTGAGCAACAGCAAGACTCTGATTCTAAACATAGTAAAACATAGTAAAAATATTAGCCAGGCCTCTGTGGAGAAACCTGTTCTCCCAGCTACTTGAGAGTCTGAGATCAAAAAATCACTTCAAACAAGACAGTTAAGATTGCTCTGTGCTACGCTGATGCCAGGGCACAATAGTCTGATGGCAACTAGTCTGTCTCAATGAGAAAATAAACATAAGGGAAATGAAAACAAGAACAGAGGTGCCTTTATGTAACAATGAGGGAAAGACCCAGGCTTCCCAGAACTCATTTCCAACTAAGCTGAGCTTCCCTAATCACCTGGCATTATTTGGTTTCCTCCTTCAATTTGGACCTCTGACTAGTGTTATCTGCTTCATTCACTCTAACCTACCTGGGTGCTTGACCACTGTCTGGTGAGTCTTCACTTTCCAGGGTTCTTTCCTTTGCTCCAGACAGGTGATGAGGTCTGGCTTAGAGACAGCAAGCCCTGTTTCATTAGAAGAAAAAAGATAACATGATGCTTGTTGGGCTTCACCAGTTAACAATCTAGTACCTTCAGAGAGTAGAGAACATAACATTTTAGAGATCCTAAAAGAATAATCTAAAAGTAGAGGTTTCTGACAGAAACTTTAGAATATTTTAAAGGCATTTAAAATGCTCCACTACTTAGTACTATGGAAATAAAATTTGGGGCTAGAAACTAGACTCAAAGGTATGGGCAACAATTTTAAGCCTTTACATTTTTGAATTACCATCATGCCAAGATAACATCTGAAATATTTTCTTTTCTATACCAAGAACTTATGTTTTCCTTAGAAACAACAATCTGAAACTAATGCAGTCAAAGAATCTACACACAACCCAACTACAAAGAAACAATATGAAATGCTTAGTAAACATTAGGAATATTTATTTTAAGTTATCCTCACAAGTTATCCTCACCTAGGAAGACCAAGTGTCTGTAGGTCTCTAACATGACATCCCGATACAAATTCTGCTGAGCAGGATCCAGGCAGGCCCACTCATCCATAGAGAATTCTATAGACACATCTCTGAATGTCAACAGTGCCTGGAAAAAAAAAAAAAACTAAAAAGAACAATATTTACCATGATGTCATGGGAGGATTTAATTTAATTTTTACATAAATGAGTGGGTGGGAACTTCTTTTGACTTACATGAAGGAATGGTATTATCTAGTAAGTATAACAGAGTGATATTCCCTCATGTGCCCTCTAACACTGAGGAAAGAGGATGGGATAACATCCACAATCCCAGTGTAGAAACTGTGCTTTATGCATTACAATGCATAAATAAGGCCACCAATACAGGCATGTGGATCCTTGTGCGTACTTACATCATACACTATAAGCTGTGCGTATTTCTTTTTTTTTTGAGACAGAGCCTCAAGCTGTCCCCCTGGGTAGAGTGATGTGGCATCACAGCTCACAGCAACCTCCAACTCCTGGGCTCAAGCGAGTCACCTGCCTCAGCCTCCCAAGTAGCTGGGACTACAGGCGCCCACCACAACGCCCAGCTATTTTTTGGTTGCAGCCGTCATTGTTGTTTTGGCGGGCCCAGGCTGGATTCGAACCCGCCATCTTAGGTGTATGTGGCTGGCACCTTAGCCACTTGAGCCACAGGCACCGAGCCTTTGTGTATTTCTTATGTGAAAATATCCTGGTGAGCTAAATGGAAGTCCTAAGATTTTAATGTGTGTAAGCATGAACTGGAGATCTTGTCAAATGCAGTTTTGGGTAGAGTTTTTTGAGACACAGTCTCACTATGTTGCCCTCGGTAGAGTTCAATGGCATCACAGCTCACAACAACGTCCACCTCTTTGGATTCAGTGATTCTTTTTTCTCAGCTTTACAAGAAGCTGGGACTCCAGGCACCCACCACAATGCCCAGCTATTTCCTGTTGCAGTTGTCATTGTTGTTTAGCTGGCCTGGACCGGGCTCAAACAAGCCAGGTTTGGTGCCAGTGGCTGGCAAGTAACCACTGTGCTTTTGGCGCCAAGCCTCAAATGCAATTTTTTATTCAGAAGATATTGAGTGAAGCTTCATTTCTGAATTTCCAACAAGCTCAACAAGTATGCTAAAATTTCTGTCCCAGCATAATATTTTATCACACATTAGACTGGATTTATCCCAGTTTAATGTTGACCCAGAAAACCACCAATAGAGCCTTTATTTTCCAAACAAGGTATAAAAAGAGAATCTCAGAAGGTGCATATGAGTTGATACTCTCCCCAATGTATTTAATCATATTCCAATAAAAAAACAGTTAAAAGGCTTGGTGCCCGTGGCTCAAGTGGCTAAGGTGTCAGCCACATATACCAAAGGTGGCAGGTTCAAATCCAGCCCAGGTCTGTCAAACAACAATGATGGCTGCAACCAAAAAAATAGCTGGGTGCTGTGGCAGGCACCTGTAGTCCCTGCTACTTGGAAGGCAGAGGCAGGAGAATCACTTGAGTCCAGGAGTTGGAGGTTGCTGTGAGCTGTGATGCCACAGCACTTTACCCAGGGGGACAGTTTGAGGCTCTGTCTCAAAAATAATAATAATAATAATAATTGTTTTTCAAAGTTGTAAGTACAGGCTTGGTGCTTGAAGCTCAGAGGCAAGGGTGCCAGCCACATACACCTGAGCTATTGGGCTCAAATCCAGCCCAGGCCCGCCAAAAACAACAATGATAGCTGCAACCAAAAAATAGCCAGGCATTGTGACGGGCGCCTGTGGTCCCAACTACTTGGGAGGCTGAGGCAGGAGACTCACTTGAGCCCAGGAGTTGGAGGCTGCTGTGAGCTGTGATGCCACAGCACTCTACCCAGGGGGACAGCTTGAGGCTCTGTCTCAAAAAAAAAAAAGAACTGAACTGGCTACAATAAAACTCATGGTAATTAGTGCCCAATATGACTCTATAGCCTTAGATGAAGAGTCAAGTGTTTGACTAGGACATAAGGCCAGTGGGGAATGTAATTCCCTAACTTCCTCCATTTTGAGCAAGCCAGCCACTTACTCAATTTTGTTAAAAATTTTCAACACCTCACCCCTGGTAACCATAATTGCCCCTTGAGCAAGCAGCAACATTGCAGAAACAGGAAGTCTAGCTGAAAGCTGAAAAATCTTTTGAAACCACAATCCTGTCATAATTCTGTCTGTGCACATCCCCTAGATCCCCCTTGTAAGCACCCTCCTTTACCCTATAGATCTAACCTTGCAGGTGTTGCCTTCTGTAAAACTCTGCACTAGGGCTTCGCATCCCCCCCAAAAAAAGTACCATATAAAAACCTTGAACCCCACCTCAACAGGGTTAAGAGACTTTGAGGCATGAGCCCGCTCTTGATGGTCAGCCAATAAAGAACCCCTGCTTAATTCCAACTCAGTGTGCTGTGTTTCTCTATAATTCCACTTGTGTTGGGTACAACAAGACCTCTCATTTGATCCCATTACTAGGCATCTACCCAGAAGAAAAAAAAATCATTTTATCATACTTGCACTAGATTGTGTATCACAGCTCAATTTATAGTTTCCAAGATGGGAAATGACCTAAATGCTCATCAACCCCAGGAATAAAATGTATTCAGCTGACTTTATGTCTTGTGTATTAACGACTTTACACCTTTTGTATTAACGTACATAGAGTTGAAACACATTCTTCTTATTAAAGTATTAGAAGAATGGAAATGCAAATATCCAATATACTCAATACTGATACAAAGCCAGTAGATAATCTAATACATACCCAAATAAGAGAAAAACTCAATTCAATTCAAGTTGAGGTGAGAGGGAAGGAAGGAGGAAGATATGGGGGAAGGGGAGGAAGGTAGGATATTTGTGTACTCCCCATTAATTGGCATAATGTAAGGGTATAAATGGCACATATACCCTTTCGGGTGTAGGACACAACAATAAGGACAACTAACAAATGCAAATATTGTAACCTAGTTGTTTATACCCTCACATCAACCTGAAATAAAAAAATACATAAATAAATTGGCACAGGGAAAAAAATGGGTTGGTAAGATTGTGAGAGGTCCAAGGCATATTTCAATCCAAAAGATATGTTTAAGTAGTGGTGGAACACTAGGTAGAAAACAATGAAAGTAATTCTGAACAAGAGCTTATTCATTAAAGTATAAGAAAGAAAGATAAAATGAAGTTTGTCTTACTCTAGAAGTTCTCTAGTTTATCAATACTTTTCCTTAAATGAGGACTAAAATTGAAAGTTATAGAAACACTTTGATAGATTAAAAATACACGGGGCAGCGCCTATGGCTCAAAAAGGTAGGACGCAGGCCCCATATGCCAGAAGTGGCAGGTTCAAACCCAGTCCCGGCCAAAAAAAAGAAAATTACATCACCAATAAGGAGTAATAAACTGAAAAAAAGAAAAAAAAAATACTCATCAAGGCTCGGCGCCTGTGGCTCAAGTGGGTAAGGCGCCAGCCACATACACCTAAGGTTGCAGGTTCGAATCCAGCCTGGGCCCGCCAAACAACAGTGATGACTGCAACCAAAAAATAGCCAGGCGTTGTGGCGGGCACCTGTGGTCCCAACTACTTGGGAGGCTGAAGCAGGAGACTCACATGAGCCCAGGAGTTGGAGGTTGCTGTGAGCTGTGATGCCACGGTAATCTACCTAGGGGGATAGCTTGAGGCTCTGTCTCAAAAAAAAAAAAGGCTCAGCACCTATAGCACAGTGGTTATGGCACCAGCAACATGCACCCAAGGTGGCAGGGTGGAACCCAGCCGGGGCCTGCTAAACAACAATGACAACTGCAACAAATAGCCAGATGTTGTGGTGGGCACCTGTATTCCTAGCTACTTGGGAAGTTGAGGCAAGAGAATAGCTTAGTCCCAAAAGTTTAAGGTTGCTGTGAGATGTGATGCCATAGTGCTCTACCAAGGGCAACATAGTGAGACTCTGTCTCAAAAAAAAAGAAAAAAAGTACTCATCAATTCAATCTATCATAGACTTTCATGGTTTTCACTGACTTAATATTTTAACAAACTGATAACTTTTATTTGATCTTTTATTAAGATTCTAGCCCTGCAGCTCAGTGCCTATAGCTCAAGCAGCTAAGGGACCAGCTATATACACCAGAGCTGGCAGGTTCAAATCCAGCCCAGGCCTGCCAAACAACAATGACAACTACAACCAAAAAATAGCCACGCATTGTGGCAGGCACCTGTAGTCCCAGCTACTTGGGAGGCTGAGGCAAGAGAATCACTTAAGCCCAGGAGTTGGAGGTTGCTGTGAGCTGTGATGCCACAGCACTCTACCCAGGATGATAGCCTGAGGGTCTGTCTCAAAAAAAAGAAAAGAAAAAAAGATTCTAGCCCTGATTTTTTACTTTGTAAGTACAACTTATGTGCAAACTTTAAACAATCAAATACCACCTGGTGAAGTAAGAGTGTGTGTCTCTCCACACCGAATAAAATACTCAATTATATTTTGAGTGCAGTGACCGTTCCACTATAAAGGCAAAAATACTAGTCACAATACTAAAGGAAAGCTAAATTATGAATCTGGAGTTATGTCTTACAAATGCTGTAATCTTCATTCACATCTGAGGAATAAGCACATCCTTGGAATGATTTATTTCCATGGTCAATATTCATGTGCAGATGAGCCTCATGGAACATAAACATGGGCATTAAATGAGACCAAAGCTCCCAAGGAGAGCACATTTTGCTTTTTTATCTCAAATTAATGTGCACACTATTACCTTTTCACTCAATACATACCCAAACAAAAACACACTGTGTTAAACAGTGAACAAGTGGTCAGTGCATTATGAGAATTTTATCTAGTTCCAGAAGAAACCTAAAACTTTTTGTCCAAGTGTCTATTTATTACTGTTGTAAAGTTTCTTTTAAATGCCCCTGGGGCTTCATTACTTCCCAGAATGCCAAGAAAGGTAAGTTATAAACCAAAAGCATATTTTAACAAGTTCTTATCCTCCTGGGATACCAAGTACTTGTAATTTCCTCTATTTAGTTATAACTTTTTCATTGTTATATTGTGGCACTCTAACAAGTCCCCTGGCATACCCATAGCCACAGCAGAAGTCTAACTGCCAGCAATTCCAGCTCCAGGATGCCGCCAAGAAAACAAAGCTGCTTCCTAGTACCTCTCCCCTTTTTTTGGTATTCTGTCACAGAAAAATTAAATCCTTCTCAGTCTGTACACTTTTCACA
>CAUYQV010038461.1:0-19633 GCA_963574575.1 Galagoides demidoff | reverse complement strand
TCCAACTCCTGGGCTCAAGCGAGTCTCCTGCCTCCACCTCCCAAGTAGCTGGGACCACAGGCGCCCGCCACAACGCCCGGCCATTTTTTGGTTGCAGCCATCATTGTTGTTTGGCGGGCCCGGGCTGGGGATACGAACCCGCCACCCTAGGTGTACGTGGCTGGCGCCTTAGCCGATTGAGCCACAGGCGCTGAGCCTCCCTTGAGTATTCCTAAAACCCCCACTCCTTTGCCAAAGTGCCCAGAAAGAACGAAAAATAAAGTCATTCAAAATCAAGAACTAAGGAGGGCCTATGCCATGGGCCACCATATAGCAGGTTCTGTACCCAGAATCCAAAGATCAGGGCTCAAAAACTCCATCTATCCACAACTAGCTGTGTGGCCAGGAGCCAGCCATTCACCCCTCTCTGGATTCCCACAGCCACAGCGCAGACTCCGAGGGCCTGGCAGATTAGAGCAGACAGAGCACCAGATACCCCAGCCCAGGCTCTGTCCCTGCACAAAGTGCTCAGTGAGAGGTCATCATGAAATGTTGAGGGAGCATCTGCTAAACGCACAGAATCAGGGGTTTGGCACTGCTGCATCGTCCGTACCAGCCTGTGAAGGGGACGGCAACACCCTGGACTTTGCTTTAAGCCACGCCCTTGGCACGGCATGCTCCTGGAGCTGGTCTCTGGAAGACAGTGGCCTTGGAAGCCAGAGCCCAGGGAAGCACTTCCGGATCACGGGAAAGCAAGGCAGCTGTGGAAAGAAGGAGGAGAAGGAGCCCCTTGTTCACAAATCAAGACGTGCACCTGTCTGGAAGGCCTCTAGCAAGGCAGAGTGAGCATCTCAGGGCACAGCTGGGGCTAAGAATTAGACAGCAGCTCCTCCCCAACCCCAAGCACAAGAGGACCAGGACCTCACCTCTGGATCCTCACTGTTCCCCGTGGCTGGGACAAAGCTTGGCATGAGGACCTGCTCACTATGTATTGGTGAGTGTGTGAACGCACCAGGATGGAGGACATGCCACAAGTGTGAGCCTCAGGGCACTGCTGGAAGGAACAGGCAAGACGGGGAGCACCCCTTGATGGAAGGGCTGGAGGTGGAGGCAGAAGGGCCTCCACGGGAGAGAACTGGCTGGAGAGGGGCTGGGGCAATAGCATTTGTGGCTCCACTTGCTCAATCACTTCAGGGAACAGGCAGGCCTGGCTAAAGCAATATGAAATGCCAGGCATGGCACTACTGGGAAATCCGCTCACTGCCTGGACTCCAGCCAGCCCCACGACATGCCTTCTTACTCTCCTGTTCCAGGGACAGATTCTACAGCCTGTTTGCATCCTCTGGGCCCTGGGAGTTGGGCACACAGCTCAGGAACAGCACCACTGAGTGACGGTTGGAGAGCAGGAAGGTGTCAGGAAACCCGGAAGACTTTCAGGACTGGGGGCAAGAGAATGGTTCTTGTACACATTTGCCCACTGCTGGGAGGCAACTCCTCTCCTAAAGGGAGTCACAGCCTTTCCCCCACGGTCTACTCCTAGGTTTATTGTTCATCTTCATTCATGTCGTCACCATCAACTTTACCATCAAAATTGCCACTTGCCCCAACACCATCCATCTGTCTCCAACCCACTCCTCCCTCTCCCTCCTCCATCTCAAGACCACCTTCACAGCTCCGGACCGTATCAGAACCCTCCCTACTGACCCTGCAGCCCACAGCTTAACCATCCTCCATCCTTCCTTCCTCTAACCCATAAATCTATGCTGAAGACCATGGAAGATTCCCCATGGCCTATTCCCCAGGCACCACCTGTTGCCAGGACCCTGCTGAGCTCTTTTACCAAAGTCTCTAGCAAATCCTCACAGCATCACCAGGACGAGAAGTTGCAGCCTTCATTGTACTTGTGAGGAAGCCAAAGACTCAAAGGCTTCCATTATTTTGTAGGCAGCTGGTGAGTGGGGCAAGAATCCCAGGGCACTTGCCCTCTGCATCCATTCAAGATCAGTTAGAAGTTTCAAGTCCTGGCTCAGGGCCCATGCTCAGTGGTTAGGGTGCCAGCCACATACACTGGGCTGGTGGGTTCAAACCTGGCCCAGGCTGGCTAAACAACAGTGATAACTACAATAAAAACATAGCCGGGCACTGTGGTGGGTGCCTATTAGGGAGGCCAAGGCAAGAGAATTTCTTAAGCCCGAGAGTTTGAGGTTGCTGTGAGCTGTGACACCACAGCACTCTACTGAGGGCAACATAGTGAGACTCTATCTCAACAACAACAACAACAACAACAACAAAAGTTTCAAATCCTTCCCAACTTCCCAGGGCTAATGGCAAGGGATTTCTCACTCCCATTGAGATGTCCCCATAACTAAAGCGCATATCACTCTGCTCCTTAGTCTCTGTCCCCACACCAGATTGAAAGCCATAAAGAGAAGGATCATTCTGTGTCCCTAGTGCTGAGCACAGAGCTGGCACTCAGGAGGGTTAATTGAATTAATTACTGGTCAACTAAATGAATGAGCAGATGAATGAATATCATGCACTCAAATGATCACATTCTCCTGTCTCTTCCATACTGAAGCTCAGTTGATCTGCTTGACTCTGGTAGAAACGCCGGGAATGAGTTTCCTGGCTGCAGAACAGGATCTGAGCAAGGCTACATCTCCCGCTTCAGGGCAGAATCACTCTTACAATAAAAATGTTCGTGTATCTTTGTCATCAGGGTTGTCACTGTTGTTGTTTACTATGGAATGTCACCATGCTTGAATCTTAAGCAGATGGGTTTGGGCCCCATTCATAATTTCCCTGATTTGGAAAAAGTCATTATCACAGAAGGGGACCTTAGCACTTGCCAACTGCCCGAGCCTGACAGCAGCTTTGATGCCAGCGCAGGTGGGTGAGATTTCCTTTAGCTGTGATCTGTCCACAGGCTGCCTGTGCCTTTTGTCCCATTGATGAGGTGGGTGAAGGATGAAGCCAGGGCTCACCCTTCTAGGGGGGACATTAAGATTCCTGGGCATTGTACCAATTCAGCCATATGTCACCCCAGAAAGTAACTGTTTTTTCCATATATGATCATAACTAATGTTGCAAAGCCTGTTTTGCCTGGATCCTTTTACAGAACCTATGCAAAATATGCTGTGCGCTTTCACTCCAGATTTCTTCCTCGGGATGAATGGCTCTGTGCACACACGGGAACGGGCTCTTAGCCTGCTCATCAGGAGCGATCATTATTCCATAGGCTAATTCCCTGCGCATCAGCTGCTCAGGGTGAAGCTCTGCCTGGTGACCAGGAACTGATGGAAACAGATCCGAGTGGCCAACTACATCCTAATGCTCTCCTCTCAATTCTTTCTTTTTTTCTGTCTTTACCTTTTAGAAAATGTTAATGTATTCCTGATGAATTCAGTGTGAAAAAAATATGTTTATCAGCTTGGGTTTAAAATTTTTTATTCATAATAAGAATACAGCAGCACTGCCAAAACTCTCCAAAGTGGAACCTCGGATCCTTGTCAGTTCTCTGGGGCACCGACCAAGATGGGAGAATTGCAAAGAAAGGGATTCGGTGCCAAAACGATCAGCAAGTGCATTTTCTCCAGGTATCGGCGCTTTGTTCTTGCCGTGAGTGGGGTTAAGGAAGTGTTCTCTGATGGTAAGAACCCTGCAGGTTGTTATTTGTTAACTACCTAAGTTGTGCCTTTAGCCAGGGCCAAGTGGATGATAAGCTTGTCACTGTTAACAGGTGCTGGTTATTTGGAGCAAACCACACTTTCTCTTGCAAAATCAAGCTCTTCAGTTTCTTGAGGATGTTTCCTCACTGGTAAAATGGGAGCAAGGGGAGACAGCTCCGTGGCCCCTTCCCATTCGGTCTGAAATCCTAAGTACCTTTGCTTTTCCACCCCACCCCGTCCTGTGTAGATGACCACAGCCCCCACCCCAGCCTGCCAGCATCAGATTTTGCACAAGTCAAATCTCTGCTCTCCGGGTAAGTAACTGTACACGGACAGCCTGCAGCTTCGCAGGCCGCATCCAGTGCCACGCCTGGGTTCCGCAGTTCGCTGTGAAAAGAAATGCAGCATGACACAGCTCCTCTCAGTACCAGGATGTGCTGAAGCACGAAGAAAATTGGGGGGGTGGGGGGGAATGAAAAAGGAATGCTTCTGAAAGCAAGGCATCCGGGAGAGAGACGCAGGCCAGGGCCAGCCTCCTCCCTGCCTGGGCCCCGGCCTGTTGACTGGGCTTTGCTCTTCTGGACAGTAAACAGAGCCATGTGGGAACCTCTGAGGCCCAGGATGTTGGGCCTGGCCACAGGGGCGCCTGTGACGGCCTCCAGGGAGTCTGCAGCAAACAGTGCCGCCTGCACTGTGGTCAGACCAGGGACAGCCAGTCCTCCTGTTGTTTGATTTCTAAGCGTGCCTCCACCTCCCTGAGGCCTGCGAGAGCTCAGGGCTTGCAAATTAACACAACATTTAATTAACTGCACATTAAAGTTTCCATCTTTCAAAGAAGGGAATTAGGGACAGTGCACTTTCTGAAGCATTCATTAATGAAAAAATAAATTCTAAAGCCTTCTGAGTTCGGGGTGGTCCTTACCGCGCTAGGTGTTTGCCTGCCCTAATTCTCGGGGTTGGGCCAGTTCCTTAAAGGAGCTACAATCTTTTGGGGTCCCTTTCCAGGCAAGCCTTTTTAACCTTCTAAGAGCCAGTCTTGGTTTTGCCCTATGCCAGGGAGCCCTGAATAATCCTTAAGAGTTTTCAGAAATAATCAGAAATGCTTCCAACTATATTGAATGATGAATTCCCTATTGTTAAAATAAAAGGTATAAAGGTATACTTAGAAGAGAAGCAGGAACAACGTAATTAAATACCAGTCTATGTTATTTAATGGAATAGTTGTAAGCTACCATTCTCCCCCCTCCCCGGAGAATGGCAGAAGCACATGGGCCACCATCGAGGGGGGACAGTGAAGTCAGCCGTTATAACACTAGGGAGCAACAGACATAGGGAAGGAGACTGTGGGAGGCAGAAGAGAAGAAATCCAGTGCAACTTGGTCCGAACTGGGTGACCCGCCATGACCCCCGGGGCACCTGCCGATTCATCCACACACACACAGAGTCACTCACTTCCACCTAGAGGTTGGGAAACACAATGAACGGAGAAAGCATCGTTCCTGAGGGTCTGGGTGATGCTCCCGTTTCTACCACAAACCCACTCTGCTTCTCTGCTTCTCCTCCTCCTCCAGAAAACTATGGACGCTCCCTGCACCTGCACCAAGATTACCTGCAGCCCTTTCTATTAGTTACTGTACCCTGTAATGCCTTGTCTGATGACTTATCTGTGTACATGGCTCTTCCAAACATCATCCCGTTTTGATAGAAAGGAGCGATGTCATTTAATTTTGTTTTATTCCTTCTGGATATCTATTTCATCATGCTACATATTTTATTTCCTTTCTATTTTGTGCCAGACATCATGTCAAGCATGAAGGATTTAAATGCTGCCCTCCCCTTCTGGAGGAGACAAGCATATGACAGATAAATAAGCCAATTATCAATTATAATTACGGTTAGGTAGGGGCAAGGGCCTAAAAGAGGGAACGATGGAGAACAGGACACTGATTTCCAACCGGAGGCCAGAGACCACCCCTGGGGAGAAGATGATCAAGGTGAGTCTTGGAAGAAAGAGGAGAAGCCAGCTATGCAGCAGGCCGGAGAGAGAACAATATCTCTGGCAGAGTTGTCTGACACGCACAGCAGACATACTATCGACCATTCTTGGTTTCTTGGCAAAACTTTAGAAAGGAGGTCTAATAAATTCAAATTACTAAAAAAACTCTAGCCAAAACACCCTTGTGTACAGACAAAGTAACCAGTAAGTGAATTCTCCCATTCCTGGGGAGCAGAGCCTAGCACAGGCAAGGGGTGCCTTCTCCCTGGTGGGGTCCCCTAAGACACAGAAGCACACCAAGCTGGGAGCCTTTTCCTTTTCATCTCCTCTCAGATCTCCACCAGCACCGGACGTGCTCTCAGGCAGTTAACTGCAACACTACAGGATTCTGGGTCTTCATCCATAATTCCTTTAATTTCAGTATTTCTGTCTAGCCCTTGGATTTTTCTCTCTACTGTGGCATCACGGTAGAGGCAGTGACCCCATTTTTTAATTTGTTTCTTGAGGTAGTCAGCAGAATCATCACACATAACAAGAGTACAGACCGAGGGGGACAGAACCATCAGACACCACAGTTTGTGCTGCCTGAGATGTGTATTCTATCTTCTGAGCAACTTCAGCTCCAGCGTACTTGGCTTTCAGACGGCAGGCACCCCCTTCTCGTTGTTTCTGTAGGTTCCCTGGGAAGGGAGCTTAGGGGAGATGGCGATGAGGTAGGAAGCATCTTATGTCAAACATCTAGTGAGGTGGCCCCCAACTGGCCCCTCATTGAAACACACACCTTGCTGCTTAGTAACTTCTGCCCATGTGCCAAGGAACCACTAATGTAGCCCCTGGCATGAAAGAGAAGAGGCTGATCAAGACTGAGACCCCTGAGTTACCTTCTCTGCACAAGCAACATCCGGCTGAAGGAGGTGCCCACCGACCCAACAGTCGTGTCTGGCACCATTGCTCTCATGCGTCCCTTCCTTCCTCCCTGCTCTGTCACCAACTATTCTGGGCACCTTCTGTGCCAAGCCCTGTGTTGCAGTTAGGGTCACGTATACAATGGCGGTCACAGTCCTTACTCTCAAAATCCAGGTCTTGTGGGGATGCATGAGCAGAAGATTCCAAGACAGGCACAGAGTGATAACTTTTGTGAGTGAGGTGGATGAAGGGCGTGAAGGGAACACAGACAGATCCCAGGGCCCAGCCCAGGGGGAGGGGATGAAGCCTTCATAGAAAAGGAGAGGCTGGGGGCAGCTTTTGATCTGGCCAAGAAGTGAGACCTACACTGAGTAAACAAGAGGAAAGTTTAAAAGGTGCCCCATGAACAGACACATTGCTGGAATGTATAGATAGTCCTTGCCAGTTCCCAGGCAGTCCTGGGGACAATGAAACGGATTCTGATGACTGCCCCCGTGCCGCCCCCATCCAGAGGGTCCATGCTCTGTTGTAAGAATTTGTTCACTTTTATTCCCTAATAGGGTACTTAGGTAGGAGATGTCCACTTTATCTTATTCTTGTATAATGTTTCTTTTGAGAGTCTGAGAATCACCCCACCCTACTATAACCCTTAGCAGGGATCAGCTGGCACCATGAGTCTGAGTCATTCTGACCCAGGAATAGCAGGACTGGAGCCGAGCTAGGAGGCCAAATGCTTTCTGCTGCAAAATTTTGACAGATGATTCTTCTTCAGCCTGGGTGGAGATTTAATTTGTGTTGCAATGGAACACTTTCGATTGTCAATGACAAAAGGCGATAAGTTCCAATACTCCTTGAGAAGAGGCTTCAAAGGCTGCGGCTCTTTTTCTCTAAAAGGCGTTTCAGCTTTATTCTGATGTGGCAGAAAAGTTTCGCATGCATCTTCGCATCCACTGTTGTGACAGCTGCACTTAATGAGTGCAAAATGATCAGAAAAACATCCTTTGCTGTGGGCTGCCATTTGGTGACAGAGGAGAGGTGATGCTGTAGTCGGAGCTGTAAAGTCAGGCAACATCTGCAGAGGCGGAATTCTGCCCGTCTGCTCTACGCCGGGAGCCTCAGTGCATGGCCTCACAACCAAATCAGACCTGCAGACTCACATCCCCCACGGTCTCCTACCTCACAGGGCAGAGAGAGGACTCACCTAGACCACCTCAGGCTGTTTCTGCAGGAGGCTAGTCCAAAGTCAAGTTTTTCTACATCTTCCACAGGTCTGTCTTAGGGAGAGATCTTTCTGGCTACTCCAACATACTAACAATTAACGGACTCAGAAGAAAACAAAATAAGAATGACAAACTTTAAATAATTTATGTGTAAAAGCCTAAAGCAGAAAACGAAGGACTTTATTTAAATGTAGCTGGTAATAAAAGATTACCAATCAGCAGTCAGTCACTGCCACTCCGCGCATAGCACGTGCATACGCTGTCCTCCATGGGGAGAGTTGAATTTCTTATCCTGCTGATTTTGAGCTTGGCCATGGCACTTCCTTTGGCCAGTGAAAGGTGGGCAGACATGGCCATATGACAGTTTAGAGCCTCAGCCTTAAGGCATGGTGTGTCTCCACTCACCTCTTCAAGATCTTCTGCTTGTACCTCAAAAAGATCATGAGCCAGACAGCCCTGTGTCCTCAGATGGTGCTTATAGAATGGGAGACAGATGAAACAGACTGAACTCAGCCTGCAGAGTTGTCCCAGTTGGGCCATACACCTGCAAGGCATACCCACGGGAGGGTCACCTAGTAGGGCCACCTAAATCAGCCAGGCCATAGCTAACCTCCAGCCCAGGAAGCGTGAGCATAAATGATGATTAATTTAATGCACTGCGATTTAAGGTTGTTTGTTATTCAGTATCGCTGTGTGGCTTCATAAGCTTTTGATAGAGATTACCAACAATGAACGCCTGATTATGTCCCAGAAAAATTATTCCAGCTGTGCTAACAGCTCTATCCACATGATAGGAGGGTGCTATGGACTAAACGTTTATGTCTCCTGGAATTCCAAATGTTGACATCCTAACCCCCAGTGTGATAGTATCTAAAGATGGAGCTTTTGGAAGGTGATTGGGGTCAAACAAAGTCATGAAGGTGTCACCCGCATGATGAGATTAATAATCTAATAAAAAGGGGGAAGAGACCCGAGATTTCTCTCTCTCTCCTTCCCTTGCTCCCTTTTCTCCCAGCCATGTGAGCACACAGAGAGAAGGCACCCATCTGCCAACAGGGAGGAAAGACCTCCCCAGAAACCTTGATCACAGCTGCCCCCTGATCTTGGACTTCTCAGCCTGCAGAACGGTGAGCCATCCATCCAGCCTGTGGTGTCTGTCATCACAGCCCAAAATAAGGTGGAGGGAAAGCAGATAGACTAAATATTCAGACTGTTAATCCTTTTTACAGAAGAGCAGACAAATAACATGCTACTCTGAATTACATTTTAAGAGAGGAGCAGCTTCCCTAAAGTTTCTAGGAGAAATCTCTTGTCCTAACATTCTTTATTGCCTGTGAATTTCTCGAATCTTACAGGTGAAAACTAAAAGCACCTACCTGCATCTCTCTCTCTCTTTCTCCCTCTCTCTCCCCCTCTCTCTCTCTCACTTCATTCCCATATGGCTCCATTTCCAGTCTTCTTTCTTCAATCATGGAAAGACATCAAATATAAACCATCCCAGTGAACCACTCTGACAATTCACTCTTGAGTGGAGAATCCTGTGGGTGTCTAAAATCTTACTCTAAAGTTATATTTGCCTCATTTATGTTTCTACTGATGAATAATTAGGGCAGCAGCAATTAATTTTAAAATGCAAATGAGCAACGGGTCTCGCTGTTTTGTTTTGTTTTGTTTTAAATATCCTTTGTCCTCAGTTCGACTTGCGTTAGAGTCTTAATGGATTTAGTTTAGCAAAGGAATGAAATTATTTTTTCTAATGCTTTATTTACTCGATTGAATCGGACCTTTTATCAAATATTGACAACAAATGTTTGTTCAAGATCGTATGCCGGAGAATTTAATAGAAATAAAAACCTGTAGACAGAACCATCTTTTCATATGTGCCTTGTGGGTGATCTATTGGAATGATGAATCAATGATAGCCAGAGAAGGTTATGGCCATGTGCCTGTCCATTTGAACTGGTTGCTGTTTTGTAGTTGGGGGGAGGGGGCAGGAATTCTTTATTATCTCTGAAAATGTCACGTAGATAGTTTGAAAAGAGAAAACTCTCCAACTATAAAAACAAGTAAAATTGGTATTTATTTCTTTTACATCCTTGAGTGCTGAAAAGAACAGAGCAAAAGGTCCACTAAATATCCCTTTCATTTGATCATTCATTCAACTCTTACTGGCACCTAGTTAAGTGCCAGTGCTCCACTCTCTGCCAGATTTACCAGTCCTTGCTCTCAAAGAGTTTACAGTCTATGGGGAAAGTAAGGCATGGAAAGCCTCCACTGCCTGGCACCCTGTCACATGAGTGTTTAGTACAGTTCTCCTCACCTGCCATGGAGGCCCCAGGAGAGCAGAGATGGGCTCTGTATTCTCACTACCTGAGCAGTACCTGCCACAGTAGAGGCCCTTTGATAAATACCTATGGCTGTTGAAAGAAGAAAAGTAATGTTTGAGAGGTGTGAATAGGATGCAGTAGGCACACAAAAGAGAAATCCCTTTCTCAGCATAGGATGTGGTGGGGGTAGATTGATTGGAAAGGCATCAGGAGATGAGGTGGGGACAAGGGAGATCTCATGAGGGATGTGAAGGAGATTGTCCAAGGAAGTGTGGCAGTGCATCACAGGTATAAAGCAACAGAGGAAAGAGAGATTTAGACAGGTGTGAGGATGGGAGGAGGTTTCAGTGGGGTGGGAACACAGGCAGCAGCAGGAGCTCGGGCTAGATGGTAGCAAGACCCAAGGCAGGAGTCATCTTATACCCAGCTGGATAATCTTCTTCTTTCTCTGTAATCAGCATTGATTATTGATAGACCCAAGTATTTAAATGCTAAATTACTAACTGGTGTGAGCATTTAAGAAAAATAAATGTCTGCCTTTGGCAGAAAGCTAAAGCCCTCTTTTCTAATAAGCCTGAAAGGTTTTTCCACTGATAGGTAACTTGGCTTGAGGACACAGCCAAGACCCCAAGAAAATACCCAAAGAGAGCACTAGGTCACTAACCACCCAAGTGAGCTGTGACTGTTTTATTCCATTATCTCAGTATTTAAAGGCCAACCAGAACTTTGGTCTGATTTGTCTGAATAATCCCGCCACTTCCCATTTGCTTTTAGTAACGACTCAAGGCAAAGAAAAAATGAGAATCTTCAACACTAAACATTATTCATATAAAATTCTATTTTTAAACAGCATCCAAGTTATTTGCCTCTGTTTTTCACCCGTGTATGAAAATACTATAAACACCAAGAACTAATCAAAAACCATCACACAGGCTGGATTTTTTTAGATAGCTTTCTCTTGTTTCATGGACCTTTTCTGTTTTACTAGGGGAGAAATAAAAACAATTAAACGGAGCACATATGCAACCACCACCACTGTCTTCTGCTTGCTGCAGGTTGAGGTCATGGATAAGCGGTAGCAAGCTGCTTCTGATCTAATTGTGAATTCCTCTCATGTGTACACAGGCTTCAGCCCAGGGATAACAAGGATTTTTGAACTTTGGGGGAAAAAAAAGAGGAAGACTCATAATAAATATTTTACTGTCTAGTCAACCCAATTTATGAAGCCTGATTATCTCCTCCAGCCTCCGGAGATTGCTACCGGAAATCTCCCAGATGTGCCCCTCCCACCAGACTCACCACTGTCTGGCAGGGGGGCAGCTGGGCAGCATCTGCACTTGGGGAGCCCCACGGCCTGGGAAGAGAGAGAGGGAGCCGCCTGAACGTGGTGACACCCCTGCCTGCTGACCATTACACCACTCCCCGAATTGGGTTCATGGGCCAGTGATTGACCCAGGCCTCTTCTGCCCAGCTCTTCCAAGCTGTGAGGGTCAGGGAATATGTGGACCTGAGTAAGCAGAGAGCCAATCGCCCTCACCTCCCTGTGTTAACAGGTCCGGTGAAACGATGGTGCCACTGAAGGAATATTGTGGAAGTATAGGACCTGGGCTCTTTGCGTGGGCCCAGCCACTTTAGTTTCTCTTCCTGAGTCCCACAGTTTTCGGTGATGCTGGAACTCTGTATATTTGTGTTATTTGCTGTTGGTACAACTTTGAAACTTCACATGGGAATCTGAATTTGATTATATTACATATAACATATATAATAATTGTTTTCACAGGGGCACGTGTTCTTCCCCTTTAGGTCACACCTGTGTATTTCAGTTCGTCCTTCCACGGTCTATTCCTTGGACTTAATCCCAGGAATATGCTGTAGTGCACACCATGGGCATAAGAGAACTTGGGCCTAATGAAAAAGAAGACAAAACTTAATATCCTGATGAAAGATTATTCTGCCACATTGGTCTTTAGGAGTCAGAGCGGCCCAGCTAGAATTCTCAAAAGAGTAATTCCAGAATAATTCCTGTTTGGGTTTTCTTTCAAACCCCAAAGCCAAAAGTTTGAAGATAACTTTGATACTCCTATTGCATAAGGCACACAAAAAAGCTGGTGGCAAAGAGTGTCATCTTTGCAGTTGTCTGCAGAGCCTCTGCAGGCCCTAACTTAATTCTGAAGGACAGGAAAGCTGAGTTCACACAGGAGATTAGAATGTGCCGAGCACAGTACCTCAGCAGATTCAGAGGGTTCATGTTTGCTTGGCAACCTCTGAAAAGAGAGAAGCTTGGGGTTATTCTGTATATTTCATTTTTCAATCCCAATTTTCAAAGGATAAGGAGATTCTAGTGTAGTCAGTGATGACATAGTACTTATGATATACTGACCACGGCTTTACAGACCATTTGTGTCTAATCATGATCAAGTTTTACTAAAAATAGAATTAAAACATGAATGAAATATAAATCATTTTCTAAGATACCAGATTTCTGTTGTGTGTTTCTCATAAGAAAGTCTATGTAAGCCCCATAACATTGAATTATTAAAACCAGCATTTCATAATACTAGTACAAAGACTAAACGATTTTACCCATAAAGTAAGAGTTGTAGACACTTACTTATGTACTTTGATATTAATGAGGAGGAAAAGGTTTTTGATCAAAAAAAAAAAAAACACTCTTCTAAAGCAAAAGGTAAAACAAGATCCAACCGCCAATATGTTTAATTAGGAAATGTCCAAACTAGAGTTTTGAATTTTTTTCAACTAGCATTTACGACCCTCCACTAGAAAGATTTATGTAAATTTTTGCTTTTAGATATGGCATTTTCATTAATACCACTGTGATACATCACTAATAATAGTGAAGTATAATTATGACAGTGTTTAGAAAATACTTGCAAGAAAGCATCTTTTGGGGGACTGTGGGCTACTCCCACTCTCTTTGCCCACACACAGCCTTCTAGAAAGCAGCACTCAGGGATCACATGTGTTAGAGAAGATAAGACAGGCTTGGCACAGTGGCTCACACCCATAATCCCAACACTTTGGGAGGCTGAGGCAGGAGGATCACTTAAGGCTCAGAGTTTGATACCAGCCTAGGCAACATAGTAAGATCAACATCTACACAAAAAATAAAAATAATTAGTGTTACACCTCTATAATCCCAGCTACTTGGGAGACTGAGTAACAAGGATTGCTTGACACTTGAGCCCAGGAGTTCAAGCCACCAGTGAGCTAGAATCATACCACTGCACTCCAGCCTGGGCTACACACTGAGACCCTGACTCAAAAGAAAAGAAAGGAAGAAGAAAAAGAGGAGGAGGAGGAGGAGGCAGAAACATAGCTCATGCTTTATCTTCTTTCAATTTTGTTCCATGCTGCTTTTCCCTTATTTATAATCTAATTCTTTAGACATTCCTCTCTGAATGGAACTGATTGTACCTATAAATATGGCACTGATCAGATGGCCTTATTCAAGATTGAAAAGTCTAAAAAAAATTTTAAAGTATAGTTCGACTTTTAAAATAAAACTTCTACCCTTTCAAATGTCTCATGGGTGGGTCCATTGTCATGCTTTTCTGTTTTGTTGCTTGACTTTTTTTTTTTTTCACTAGTAACCAAGGATATTTTCAAGATCTGCATCTAAGTTGCATAGGCTCAGAAAGTGCCCAGGATGAAAGGTGAAAGGAGGCATCAGCATGCGTGAAATGTGGAGTTATGGTTATTATTGTTTTAATATCATCTTTCTGAGGATCATCATACTGACTAGTTTCACAGAAAAAAAAAGGGAGTTTTGAATATATTTTCTGGAGGACACACAGGCAGTTACATAGGAATTTGAAAAGAGATTAAAAATGAAAAAGAGTCAGAAGAGAATGCAGAGAAAATTTTATAAAAGAATGGCTGGGTGACCATAAAAGAACTGAATCTCGTTCTCTGTAACAAGGCTTCCAATGATGGGAGCCAGAAGAATCAAATGTATTAAAAGAAATTAATGTGTCAAAATGCATAAAATATTGGAAAAAATCCTTACTGGACAATGACAGTGTTGTCGGGGGGGAACTGAGGGTTGGAAGAAAGATTTATCAGAATCCAGGAACTATACAAAGAATGACACAATGACACCACATTAACAGAAAGGACAAAAAACCTGATATTACGCCATCCCACAAAACAATCATTTGACAAGACTCAACACCTTTTCATAGTTAAAAATGTATATATTCAACAAACTAAGACTAGAAGGAAACTACCTCAACATAATAAAGGCCATATTTGAAATGCCCATTGCTAATAGTATCTCAGTGGTAAAAAACTTAAGCCTTTTCCTCTAAGATCAGGAATGAGACAAGGATGCCTACTCTTGCCACTTCTGTTCAAGATAGTACTGAATGTTCTAGCCAGAGCAATTCAGCAAGAAAAATAAAGTAAAAGCATAAAAACTGAAAAGGGAGAATTAATTATCTCTGTTCATAGATAACGTTATTTTATGTATAACTCCCAAAAAAAATTTTTAAAAAGATCTAATAAATTCAGCAAAATTTCAGGATTCAAAATCAACACACAAAAAGTCAGTTGTATTTCTTGTACACTAACGATACAAAATCTGAAAAAAAAAATAAGAAAACGATTATATTGACAATGTCAAAAAGAATAAAATATTTAGGAAAGAACCTAAACAAGAAGGTGAACAACTTGTAAACTAAAAACCAAAAACATTGCTAAAAAAAAAATCAAAGAACACACAAACAGATGAAAAGATATCCCATGTCCATGGATTGAAAAATGTCATTGCTACCCAAAGAAATCTACATATTCAATATAATCCCTACCAAAATCCCAAAGACATTTTTCACATAAGTGGAAAAAAACATCCTAAAGTGGAATCTAAGGGACCTTAAGAAACCAAAACAGTTTTGAAAATGAAGGACAAAGTTGTGGACTCACATTTCCTAATTTCAAAACATATTACAAAGCTATAGAAATTAAAAGAATATGGTACTTGCATAAAGATAGTCATATAGACTAATAAAATAGTAGACTAGAAAGCCCACAAATAAGCCTTCCCTTATATGGTTAAATGATTGTCTATGAGGATGCCAGGACCATTTAATGGGGAAAGGACAGTCCCTTCAACAGATCAGTGCTGGGAAAACTGGATATCCACATACAAAACAATGAGGGCCTTTACCTTATAACATATGTAAAATTAATGCAAAATAGGCTAAAGAGCTAAACACAAACCCAAAACTATAAAAATTTTAGAGGGAAACCTTTATGACATCAGACTTGGCAATGACTTTGAATATGACACCAAGAGCACAGACCACAAAAGCAAAAACACAGAAGTAGGACTATATCAAACTTAAATAAAAAGTTTTGTGCATCCAAGCCCAACTCAACAGAGCAAAAAGGCAACATATGGAATGGCATAAAATATATGCAGTCATATGTCTGATATGGGGTTAATATCCAGAATATATAAAGAACTACCACAGCTCAACAAAATCAAGTAACCTGTTTGAAAAATAAGCAAAGGACTCGAATAAACACTTCTACATTGATGATAAACAAATAGCCAACCAGTATATGAAAATATTTTCCACATTATTAATCATCAAAGAATTGCACATCAAAACCACAATGAGATACTACTTCATACCCATTAGGATAGCCATTACCAATAAATAAATAAGTAAGAAATATGGGCAAGGGGATGGAGAAATTAGAAACTTTATGTGCTATCAGTGGGAATATAAAAAGATGCAGCTGCTATCAAAAAATGATATGGCAGTTCCTTGAAAAATACAATGAAATGTCACTTCACACCCATTAGGATAGCTATCACCAAGAAGAAAAGAGAGAGAGAGAAAGAGAGGAGGAAGGAAGGGAGGAAGGAGGGAGGGAAGGGGGACGGAGGAAGGGAGGGAGACAGGAAATAAGTGTTGGCAAGGAACTCTTATGTACAACTGGTAAGATTATGAAATGGTACGACTGACATGAAAAACAGAATGGAGATTCATCAAAAATTTAAAAATAAGAATTACCACTTCTGAGTATGTATCCAAAACATTTCGGTAAAAGGAAGATTTGAATAGAGAGTTGCACACCCATATTCACTGAGCCATTATTCACAATAGCCAAGAAGTGGAAGCATCCTGGATGTTCATCAAAAGATGAATAGATAAAGAAAATATGGCATATACATATGATATCAGTCAGCTTTAAAAAGGAAAGGCAGCCTCCCACATGCTACAACATGGGTAAAACTTGAAGACATTATGCTAAAGTAAGCCAGTCACTGAGGGATAAATATTGTCTCTGATTCTACTTACATGAGGTACCTAGAGTAGTCAAACTCATTGAACAGAGAGTGGGGTGGTGGTTCCTGGAGCCCAGAGGGAGTGAAAAAAAGATGGTTGTTGTCTGATGGGTGCAGGGCTCCAGATTTGCAAAATGAAAACATTCTGGAGGTCTGTTCCCCAGTAGTGTGGATATAACTAACACTACTAAACTGCACCCTGAAAAATGGTTAAGATGGTGAATTTTATGTTAAGTGCTTTTGACTATATAATTGTTTTTTAATTTTTGAATTTCTTTTGAAAAAGTCGGTTGAGAGAAGCCCAGGGCAAATGAATCTGCATTTGTTGGGAGGAAGGGGACCGGGCTTCAGGGGAAATAAGATTTTTTGAGGCAATGGGAAAAAAGGGGGAAATTGCAATGAAGGAACACAAAAATCACCTCTCAAGAGGACAGGACCCCCACTGGGGACTAGCAAGACCCCAAGTGCACTTGATGGAGAAACTGCTAAAAATGGCATACAGATGTTTCCTCCTCAAGAGTTCCAGTTTTCAATTTGAATAAGTCCATGAAACGATACACAAAAGCTGAGTCTTGGCTTTTCTGCATCACTTCTTCTAATTTGAAAGAAAAACAGCTTGAATGTGCAAGAATGTGTGATTTTCAACCCCAAACCAGAGCAAGCAATGAAAAGATCTGATTGGTATCAATCCATGATAAAATGTGTATCATTCATTCATTCAACAAACCTTTCTTCTTTGCCAGGCACTGCTATAGGTGTTGGGAATAGGGGACTGGTTAAAAAACTCTTTGGCCCCATGGGAATTGCATGTTAGAGGCACCGTCAGGTGCATTCTGTTCTGTAACACATTTCTGGTGTACAGGTACCATGTAGGCTGTGTATCTCTATCAGCTTACTTTTCCATGACTTGTAAAAACTGATGAACTGGCTGGGTGCAATGGCTCACACCTATAATCCCAGCACTTTGTAAGGCCAAGTCAGCCTCATGGGATTGCTTGAGGCCAGGAGTTGAAGGCCAGCCTGAGCAAGAGTGAGACCCCATTTGGAAAGAAAAGAAAGAAAAGAAAGGAAAGAAAGAAAGAAAGACAGAAGGAAAGAAGGAAAGAAGGAAGGAAAGAAAGGAAGGAAGGAAGGAAGGAGAGAGAGACAGAGAGAGAGAGAGGAAGGAAGGAAAGAAGGAAGGAAGGAGAGAGAAACATAAAATGAAAGCGCCTCCCTGTAGTCCTACCTACAAGAGAGGCTGAGGCAGGAGGATCCCTGGAGCCCAGGAGTTTGAGACTGCAATGAACAATGATGATGACATTGCACTCTAGCCCAGGCAACAGAGTAAGATTTTGTGTCCAAAAATAAAAGGCAAACTCCTGATGCCTTGGGCCCTTCCTATCATGACCATTCCCCCTTGGCAATAAAAAACTGGTGTTTTGTACAGTTGGGGACCAAGATGTTCAAGGCCCAAATGGCTGCAGAACTGATAGACATCCAAGCAAAGGCTGGGACCACACAGAGAGGAGAGGGGTTGGAACTAACATGTGTGATCTAGCACTTGGTCAGCTGAGTAAAAGTCCTAATCAAGAAACATGGATCACACACGGGTGAACACAAAGGTGGCTCAGAGAGCAACAGCAAAGCCTGCAGCGAGGGAAGGAGCAAAAGAAACCACAAGAGAAAACAGTTTTCAATTTATTTGTAGCAGCAAATCTTCTATGATTCACAGGGACCCAGAGGGTAGCTGGACCTAGTATATCACTATGGAAAGAAGCCTTCCTCTTGAGGAGAGACGAAGAGTCTGTAGTGCCCTTGAAACCCAAAGTCAGACTTAGAAAACCCTCCCCTCCCCACTTCCACTCTACCAGTCATCAAAGGACCTCTGTGAGATGTGGGAAGAAAATTTTAAACCTTCTACATTTTTAAAAATCTCATCCCTTTGAGTTTTCACCTTTTTTTATATTTTTAAATGTATACAAGGGGCTGACAATTAAGTTTGTGAACTCATCCTAGAAAAAGTGCCACATACCCCATCACTGAATATCATTATAGTCACCTTCTAAGTACCCCCCTTGGGAAGCTCTGCACCCACACCAGCTCCTGGTCCACCCTTGAAACAAATTTTGGAACTCTTTTTCCGGAATGACCATCAGAGCTATTATCATCATACCAGGGCCGACAATTAAGTTCTCAAATGTGCCGCCATATGCTTACATTGGCAGCACTGCACAAACCACTTGGTAAGGTTTCATAACTTTGGTATAACAGATGCGTCTATATGAGCTGTGTTCATGTCAACACGTGGTGGTATCTTGTTGAATGGCATTCGTTATTTTTGTTGCATGGTTTTGTGTACCATACAATGACAGCTCCAATGGTCCCTCCAGAAAAAGAGTGCCAAAATTGCTTTGAAGTGTGCACTAGGCAGTGGTGTGGGTGCAGAGCTTCCCAAGGGGGGTACTTAGAAGGTGACCATGGTGATGTGATATTCACGATGAGGTATGTAGCACTTTTTCTGGGATGAATTCACAAACTCAATCATCAGAACCAGTATAATCTAGTAATGCAATAATACGTGTAGGTATATAAGTGTATAAATATGTGTATGTTGGGAACATTTTATTCATAAGGATGAACAGTCAAAAAAAGTTTGGTAATCACTGCTCCAGGCAACCTATTCTACCAGTGTTGAACATTCTACCTCCTTTGCAATGGCATCTTAGGGATCCATTGTAGGGGTAGACCACTACTTGTTTTATCAAACCTACTGATGGACATTGAGCTGGTTTCCAGATTTTTGTAGCAGCAAGGAACATCTTTACATTAGTTTTCTGTAGGTTAAATATCCAGGATGTGAAGATGCAGGGTCAAAAGGCATGTAAATTTTAAAATGTGATCCTTGTTGCCAGATTTCCTATCAAAAATATTGACACCAATACTAAAGAGCCCCCCTCTATACCACCTTACCGCTGCCAGAGATTCCCATATTTTTCTTTCCTTTTATTTTTTTATTTTTTTATTTTTTATTTTTTTGGAGACAGAGCCTCAAGCTGTCCCCCTGGGTAGAGTGCCATGGCATCACAGCTCATAGCAACCTCCAACTCCTGGGCTCCAGCGAGTCTCCTGTTTCAACCTCCCAAGTAGCTGGGACCACAGGCGCCCGCCACAACGCCCAGCCATTTTTTGGTTGCAGCCATCATTGTTGTTTGGCGGGCCCGGGCTGGGGATTTGAACCC
>CAUYQV010038460.1:0-14134 GCA_963574575.1 Galagoides demidoff | reverse complement strand
GCAACCTCCAGCTCTTGGGCTTAGATGATTCTCTTGCCTCAGCCTCCTGATTAGCTGGGACTGTAGGCACCCGCCACAACGCGTGGCTATTTTGTTGTTGTTGTTGTTGTTGCGGTTTGGCCGGGGCTGGGTTTAAACCCACCACCCTCGGTATATGGGGCTAGAGCCCTACTCACTGAGCCACAGGCACCACCCAAGGACTGCAGTATTTTTACTGTTTAATTTTTTTTTTATTTTTTAATTAAATAAAAATTTGTTAAGGCATGGAGTCTCACTATGGTTCCTGGGCTGAGACACAGGCCATCCAGGCATTTAGGTATACAACTTTAAATATAATTAGGATCTCATTTTAAAAAGCTTACCATCAAGGCTGGAAATATCAGAAGTACTTTGAAGATATACTATATAACTGAGCTCTTTTCTTTTTTGAAGCAGCAAGACAGTCTTCTGAAAAAACAGCTCAAAAGTCATATTGCCCCATATCCTCCATAATCATCAAAAGTTTGATGATTTACTGATGATCACAAAGCCAGGACACCAACCCTTTTTCTAAATACAACAGACTCTAATAAGAAAGTGTTAAGGAGAGGAGAAAATATATAAAAAGGCAAAAATTGTCTGGAATAAGAGAGCTCTAATTGTTTTGCTTAGAATTTTCATACAGTGGGACATATATAGAGTTAAAGAGTGTGGGACGGCGCCTGTGGCTTAGTGAGTAAGGCGCCAGCTCCATATACCGAGGGTGGTGGGTTTGAACCTGGCCCCGGCCAAACTGCTACCAAAAAAAAAAAAAAAAAGCCGGGTGTTGTGGTGGGTGCCTGTAGTCCCAGACATGGGAAGCTGAGGCAAGAGAATCGCCTAAGCCCAAAAGCTGGAGGTTGCTGTGAGCTGTGACACCACTACAGCACTCTACCAAGGGCAACAAAGTGAAACTATCTCTACTAAAAAAAAAAAAAAAGGAGTTAAAGGGTAAAGTAATCACTGTCAAGTTAAATACTGACTCCAGAAGGAAAAGAAACCTTCAAGGGTGATGCTGCAATAGACCAGAAGCAGGCAGTTTTCACAAGAGAAGTAATTCCTTAATCCCTGAGGGATACTGCAGCAGGTCAGGAGGGGAGGAGGCTTGGGGAAGGGCCCTTAATCCCATCTTGCTCAAAGCTCTCCAGGGGCCCTTGTAGTTGTTGCTGGGAATGTAAAATAAGGCAGTGGCTTTGGAAAACGGTTTGGTCATTCTTCAAAAAGTTAAAAATGGGCTGGGCACAGTGGTTCATGCCTGTAACCCCAGCACTCTGGGACAGGCATCCTCAAACAACAGCCGGTGGGCCACATGCGGCCCGCCAAGGACATTTATCCAGCCCGCAGGGGTGTTTTTGCCGCCGCTGCCTGTCCTGCTTAGCAGCCGATTCATCCCAGGGCCTGCAGTCTGGCCCTCCAATGGTCTGAGGGACAGTGAACTGGCTCTTTGTTTAAAAAGTTTGAGGACCCCTGCTCTGGGAGGCCAAGGCAAGGAGATCGCTTGAGCTTGGGAGTTTGAGACCAGCCTGAGCAAGAATGAGACTGTCTCTACTAAAAATAGAAAAATCATCCAGGTGTTATGGTGGGCACCTGTAGTCACAGCTGAAACAGGATGATTGCTTGAGTCCACGAGTTTGAGGTTGTTGCCATGAGCTAGGCTGAGGCCACACTCTAGCCTGAGTAACAGAGAGAGATTCTGTCTTTAAAAAAAAAAAAAAAGTTAAACATGGAATTACCATATGACCAAGCAATTCCATTCCTAGGTATATACCCCAAAGAATTGGAAAGAGAACTCAAATACCAATGTTCACTGAAGCATTATTCTTTTTTCTTTTTTGAGGCGGATTCTCACTTTATTGCCCTTGGTAGGGTCCCATGGCACCATAGCTCACAGCAACCTCAAACTCTTGGGCTCAAATGATTCTCTTGCCTTAGTTTCCCAAGTAGCTGGGACTACAGGTGCCTGTCACAACGCCCGGCTATTTTTAGAGACAGGGGTCTCACTCTGGCTTAGGCTGGTCTTAAACCTGTGAGCTCAGGCAATCCACCTGCCTCAACCTTCCAGAGTGCTAGGATTACAGGTGTGAGCCACCTCGCCCGGCCCACTGAAGCATTATTCATAGTGATTAAAAGGTGGAAACAAATCAAGTGTCTGTCAACAGATGAACAAAGTGGGGTATACACGTTCAATGGACTATTATTCAGCCTCAAAAAGGAATGCAAATAGAAAATAACAAGTTGGCAGGACGCAGTGGCTCATGCCTGTAATCCCAGCACTCTGGGAGGCTGAGACAGGCAGATTGCTTGAGCTCAGGAGTTCGAGACCAGCCTGAGCAAAAGTGAGACCCTGTCCCAGGTGTTGGGCAGCGCCTGTGGCTCAAGGAGTAGGGCACTGGCCCCATATGCTGGAGGTGGCCGGTTCAAACCCAGCCACAGTCAAAAACTGCAAAAAAAAAAAAAAATCCAGGCATTGTGGCAGGTGCCTATAGTCGCAGCTACTCGGAAAGCTGAGGCAAGAGGTTCACTTGAGCCCAAGAATTTGAGTTTGTTGTGAGCTATAACGCTATAGCACTCGACTGGAAGCAAGAAGGTGGACTCTGTCTCAAATAAATAAATAACAAGTGATAGCAAGAACATGGAGGAACTGGACGCCTCATACACTGCTGGTGGTAATGTATACCCGAAAGAATGGAGAGCAGGGTCTCAAAGAGAACACTTGCACACCCACGTTCATTGCACTGCCATTCACCACAGCAACCCAAGTGTCCATCCCCCATGAATAGATAAACACAGTGGGACTCAGCTATACCATGGGGTATTATTCAGCCTGGAAAAGGAATGGAAGTCTGACTCAAGCTGCAACAGTAATGGACCTTGAAAACATTATGCTAAGTGAAATAAGCCAGGTCACATGCTGTGAGAGTTCACTTGTCTGGGGTCCCCACAGCAGGGAATTTCATAGAAAGTAGAATGGCGGATGCCAGGGGATGCGGGGTGGGGTGGGAAGTTAGTATTTAATGGGGGCAGAGTTTCAGTTTGGGAGATGAAAAGTTTCTGGAAGTGGATAGCTTTGATGAGCCATGATAATACGAATGTGCTTATGGTGACTTAACTACATTTTAAAATGGCTAAGATGATAAATTCTATGTTATTTATATTCCTCCACAATAAAAACAAACAAAAACATAATATATTCAGCACCAAAAAAAAAAAAAAAGGAATGATTTTCTGATACAGTGTATAGCATGGATGATTCTTAAAAAACATTTCGAAGTGAAATGTGCCAGACACAAAAGGACAAGTGTGGTATAATTCCATTGATATGAAATATCTATAATAGGCATATTTGTAAAGATGGAAAGTAGATCGGAGGTTACCAGGAGCTGAGGCAGGGGCAACGGGGAGCAATTGCTTAATGGGTACAGGCTTTCTGTTTGGGGTAGTGGAAAAGTTTTGGAAATAGATAGTGGTGACAGTTGCACAATAATGTAATTAATGCCACTCAACTACGGACTTAAAAATAGCTAACAGGGCAGATTTTATAGTATATATTTGACCACCAAAACTAAAAAGAAAACCAACCAGCAGGGGCACTGGTTCATGCACATAATCCTAGCACTCTGGGAGGCCAAAGCAAGTGTCTTGCTTGATTTCAAGAGTTTGAGACCAGTCTGAGCAACAGCAAGACCCCGTTTCTACTAAAGATAAAAAAAACTAGCCGGGTATCGCAGCAGACACCTGTAGTTCCAACAACTCAGGAGGCTGAGGCAGGGGGATTGCTTGAGCCCAGGAGTTTGAGGTTGCTGTGAGCTATGATGCCACAGTACTCTAGCTTAGGCAACAGAGTGACACCCTGTCTCAAGAAAAGAAAAGAAAACAAACAAACCAACCCTTCAGTGGTGGTGGTTCTGCAGCTTTGCAGAACTAAAACTCCCTGATGGAGGACTGGTAGGCAGTGGCCCTCGTGCTGGCTCTGTTTCCCTCCCCAGGCCTGTCTTCCTACTGGTCAACCTCCTCAGATCCTTCTTGCGCAGTTCCTGGGCTGCTCCTGGCCCCAGCTCAGATCCGAGCTGGCCCAGCTCCACGAAGCCTTCTCCACTGCCCTGTCTGAGAGTCTGTCTCCCTCCTGTGAGTAACCAAGCACTCCTGTACCACCCACCACCCCACCCTGACCCTCCTAGCCCTCAACTTTGAGTCATCCTGGCTGGCCCAGGGATTTTTGCTCAGTAATCATATAGACTGAGAGAGAGAGGAAGTCAGGCAGGCAGAGGCAGGCTGGCCAGGTCTTAGGTGACCCCTGAATGAAGCAGGAAGCCACTGGACTTGGTGTCTCTACCACCAGCTCACAGGATGGCCATAGACAAGCCATAGACTCTCTGGACCAGACTTCTCTTCTGTAAAATGAGAGGCTGGACTGGAATCTCCAAGGTGTTTAACCACTCCAAGATTTTGTGACTAAAATTGAGTAGCTGAATACCGCAAGGTAGATACGGCCTTCAAAGGAGAAAGTCTTCCTAAAACACTCAGTTGATGATTTTATTCTTGTTGGTGTACCTGGGGCAGTCTTTAAAGTTTTCTTGAGAGAAAATGGAAAAAAAAGATCTTTAACTTAGCAAAGATTATAAGTTTTGATATTAACGTACTCAGTAATTTGAGTGTTCATTATGGTATTAGAATTTCCAAAGATATTCCCCAAAGGAAATGATGGTTCTTCTTACGAGTCTTAGTCCACCGATGGGAGTCTAAGACCTTGGATAGAATCTGGGCATTAGTAACACAGAGTTAAATGTACAAGCAATTGCTGGAGGTGGTGTCTTGAGTCTATAGTCCCAACTATTTGGGAGGCTAAGGTGGGAGGATGGCTTGACCCAGGACTTTGAGGCCAGCCAGGGCAACATAGTAAGACCTCATCTCAATTTTTAAAAATGCAGAAGCAGCTAAAAGGAGGCAGTAAAACATGCAGGGCGATGGAATACACAGTGATGAGGACAGGGTAAGACGGCAACAGCATGTGAGCCTCATGATCAGACGCACCACGTGACTCCCTGTAAAAAGCATTCAGAGGCTCGGCGCCTGTGGCTCGAAGGAGTAGGGCACCGGCCCCATATGCCAGAGGTGGCGGGTTCAAACCCAGCCCCGGCCAAAAACTACCAAAAAAAAAAAAAAGCATTCAGAATGGACATAGAGAATCAAGGGCATTTCCCCCAATTCTGCTACAGTCCAGTATGGGTTAACACTTGGGTATTTAAAATATAATGTGTAGTAGGTTCAGAGCCTGTGCCTCAGCAGTGAGGGCACCAGCCACATACACCAGGGCTGGTGGGTTCAAACCCGGCCCGGGCCTGCCAAACAACAATGACAACAACAACAACAACAACAACAACAACAACAAAAATAGCCGGGTGTTCTGGCAGGTGCCTGTAGTCCCAGCTGCTTGTGAGACTGAGGCCAGAGAATGACATAAGTCCAAGAGTTTGAAGTTGCCGTGAGCTATAATGCCGCAGCACTCTACCAAGGGTGACATAATGAGACTCTGGCTCAAAAAAATAATAATAATAAAATAATAATAATGTATAACAACTGGAAAAATATTTAAGATTTTATTTAACTCATCTGTTTCACTTCTTGGAATTTATGCTAATGAAATATTCAATGATACACATAAATATTTAATTGTAAGGATATTCACTGCTGGGGTTTTGAGACAGAGTCTCACTTTGTCACCCTCGGTAGAGTGCTGTGGCATCACAGTTCACAGCAACCTCAAACTTCTGGGCTTAAGTGATTCTTTTGCCTCAGCCTCCCAGGTAGCTGGGACTACAAGCGTGCACCACAACACCCAGCTATTTTTAGAGACAAGCTCTCGCTCTGGCTCAGGCTGGTCTAGAACCTATGAGCTCAGGCAATTCACCTGCTTCAGCCTCCCAGAGTGCTGGGAATACAGGTGTGAGCCATTGCACCTGGCCTGCTGGGTTTTTAATATTACTGAAAAAGAACAAACAAACTAAACGTCTTGGGGTAAGGAATACATGTGGTATTCTCACTTGTTTGTTCGTTTTTTGAGACGGAGCCTCAAGCTATCCGCCTGGGTAGAGTGCCATGGCATCACAGCTCATAGCAACCTCCAACTCCTGGGCTCAAGCAAGTCTCCTGCCTCTGCCTCCCAAGTAGCTGGGACCACAGGCGCCTGCCACAACGCCCGGCCATTTTTTGGTTGCAGCCATCATTGTTGTTTGGAGGGCCGGGGCTGGGGATTCGAACCCGCCACCTTAGGTGTACATGGCTGGCACCTTAGCCGATTGAGCCACAGGCGCCAAGCCCCATCTCTCTTCTTTTTCTGTTTCCTTTCCCATAGTGAAGATTTCATTACAGACTCCCTTTTGGGCCAGTGAATGTTTTTCTAGTTTTAATTTTTTTTTTTTTTGACACAGAGTCTCACTATGTTGCCCTCAGTAGAGTACTGTGGTATCACAGCTCACAGCAACCTCAAACTCTTGTGCTTAAAAGATTCTCTTGCCTCAGCCTCCCAAGTAGCTGGAACTACAGGCACCTGCCACAATGCCCAGCTATTTTTTTGTTGTAGTTGTCATTGTTGTTTGGCAGGCCCTGGCCAGGGTTGAACCCACCAGCTCTTGTATATGTGGCCGGTGCTCTAGCTGCTGAGCTACAGGTGCCAAGCCTCTAGTCTTAATTTTTCACTAAAGGTTGAACATTCAAGAATTTTAGCTTCATGAGGGAGTTTCAGCATGGTACAGATACTAACTCCCAAATATCTAAGATTCTGAAACCATACTGTCTGGGTTTGAATTCTGGCTCTACCACACACTATTGTGTAACCATGAAAAAGGTAACTTGGCAGTTTCTGTAGCTCAGTGGGTAGGGCTCTAGCCACAAACACCAAGGCTGGCCGGTCCAAACCTGGCCTGGGCCTGCTAAACGACAATGATAACTGCAAAAAAAAAAAGAAAGAAAGAAATAGCGGGGCATTGTGGTAGTAGGCACCTGTAGTCCCAGCTACTTGGGAGGCTGAGGCAAGAGAATCACTTAAGCCCAAGAGTTAGAGGTTGCTGTGAGCTGTGATGCCATAGCACTCTACTGAGGGAGACATAATGAGACTCTGTCTCAAAAAAAAAAAGTTAATTTACCTGTGCTTCAGTTTCCTCTTCTATAAAATGGGTATCAGTAATAGTTCCTCTCATAAAAAAAGTTACATGTAATCAATAAATTGATATGAATAGAATGTTGTCCAGTGTTGGCCCAGAGGAAGTGCTCTGAAAACACTTGCATTTACTCAGGATTAGCCTGTGCCTCCATGTGTTAGTTCAGTCCATTTAGTTTTAGCTCACTGAACTTTTTTAAAAATGGATTTTGAGAAATTCTTTCATTTTTTTTCAAGCTGTCTGTTATAACCTATGAAGAAGCTAGTCGGATTACAGAAGGAAAGCTTTTTAACTACAGAGTTTCTGTATTATGGATACTGACCTGAAGGGAGCATCTCAAAGCATAGCTAAGGCTTTGCCAGGGCTCCTGGGGTCACTTGAACATTTTAAACTTCCCAGAAAAAAAAGGTAAACACAGCTATGTTCCACCCTCCAGTGGAAGCCCTCACACACTGCTCTGATGATGCTCAATCTTTTCTACTGCCTTCTTTTCCCTACACTCAAGCTGTGTGCAATTATCTATTACAGCACCTGTATCATCTTAGCTCTCATTCAACCTTATAACCTCAGCACATATTTCTCCATAATATTTGTTAAATAAATGCATGTGAATAAAGGCATGAATGAGAAAGCACAAAACAAAGGCAATAGAGGAAAAAATATATATGAATAGTGGACTCTGGTCAGGCACAGTGGCTCACAACTGTAATCCCAGCACTTTGGGAGAACGAGGCAGAAGAATCACTTGAGCCCAGGAGTTTAAGATCATCCTAGGCAACATAGCAAGGCTCCATCTCTACCAACAACAACAAAAAATATATATGTTTAAATTATCCAGATGTGGAAGTATATGCCTGTTGCTCATGTTTCTCAGGAGACTGAGGCAGAAGGATCACTTAAGTCCAAGAGTTTAAGGCTGCAGTGAGCTACGATCTCACCACCATACTCCAGCCTAGGTGACAGAGTGAGACCCTGTTTCAATAAAAGAAAAAGTATACTTTTCCTATGATTTAAACATAAATATAAAACATCCTATAAAACTTTTCAATATGCTGAATTTCCACAAACAAGCCAATTGTTAAATATTATTTAAAAACATGGAAATAACCAACTAAACAGAAACAAAAGCATTAAAAGTGGCAGCTTCTGGGTAGTGAAACCAAGTATAAAAAGAGGTGAGTCAGGGATCCATACTTTTCTTTAAAAGCCCTCTGTATTATTTGATTTTTACACAAATTGTTTGATTTTAAACTACCTGTGTTTTGATAAAAATTTGGTCAATTTTTTACCACCATAACTCAAAGCAGCCTGCCTGTACTTTTGACCTCAAAGGCTTGAGTACAGTCCTTTTTTTTTCAAGTTTCTGCCCAGAGTCCTGACTACCAAAGTGTGTTGACGCAAAACCCAGTTAACAAATAAACAGAATTTTGAACTTTAAGAAGGCAGGTCTAACAGACCTAGATGAGGCTGGGCAGGCCTACTGACTGGCTGGAAAAGGACAAAGTCAATCATTGAACTCCATGGTTTTCATAGAGATCTCTTGACATCAAAACTTCTTTCCTTACATACTTCTCTTATCCTGTGAAGATGAAAATTGACATCCATAATCACATTCTACCAAAAGAATGGCCAGATCTAAAAAAGGTAATGGTAAATTAATTTGTGAATTATTTCTAAAACTTCTCCTAGGTTTCTCAATGCCTCTATTTTGGGCCTTTCTATTTTGGGGAGAATTAGACATTAAGTTTCTCTTCTTTGGAATTGATTTTAAATGATTTGGTTTATCATTTTTTAAAAAATGATCATCTACTTTTCAAAAATGACTTTTATGTTTATTTTGAAAAGACATTGGATTAAAGAAATAAGTCACTTCTCAAAATCTCCTTTTTCCCTCATATGAAGCATTCTTTAAAATTTCTGAACAATTTAAGTCAGGCAGATTTACCTTTTTAAAATCACATATTCAGCTGCTGGGAACATACATGCCAACTACAGAATTTAAAGCTACAATTTCAACTAAAAGACTATTAAAAAATGGAATGAGATAGGTTTCAATGACTTCTAAAATATATCTGCTTTCCAAGCTATTTGTAGTAAGATTTAAAAGCATCAAGAGATAGCTTTGTGAAAAAATTTGAGTCTATTTTAGGACACTGATATCTTTCCTTTTTGATGTTCTTTAAGCTGTAAGTTCTTGTCATGAAGAACTAGGTAGTAGGTGTATCAAAAGAAACCTGGGATAAATGACATGAAGCTTTTATACAATGACTATCTCTAAAGAGCATTCTTGTGTTTCTTTAAAGGTGGAAATTTTCTTTTGTCATTAAGAAATTTTCAATGAATTCTAAAAAAGGAAGGTGGAGAGTATGAAAGAAATTTAAAATTGGCTAGAGGTTTGTGCAGGATTAATACCAGGTCTTACTCAGTCGTCAGCAGTCTTCCAGTATGTTCACACCTCTTATAATATCCCATCTTTTCAAGTGAGGAAAAATGAATTAACTCAAACTAGAATTAAAACTATTGAGTAAGTAGAGGAAACTATTTTTTTTCATAGTTGTCTCCTTGAAGAATGTCCATCTGAAGGGTTTCTTTGACTTGGGATGAGGGTAGAAACTGAGGATTGAAAACTACAAACGATGCTGACCATCTTTAAAAGTCTGTGCACTGCAGCTACTAGTAAAATCTAAACCTATCAATCTACCCCACCCCTGAAAGGAGTTTAAATGTTTACATGGGAATATGTTCTGAATGTTGTCATCCCCACCATATGTTATTAAAGGGTAAATGCCACTTCACGGTGTTAATGATTTTATGAAGGGAACACATGGGTTACTTCATGGAAGTACATTTGGCTTGTTTGGAAGCTGCCTGCACATGCACTTTCTGTTTATTTATTGACAGAATCTCACTCTGTTGCCCTGGTAGAACGCTATGGGGTCATAGCTGGCAACAACCTCAAATTCTTGGGCATTAGGCATCCTCTTGCCTCAGCCTCCTGAGTAGCTGGTACTACAAGTGCCTGTCACACTGCCCAGCTAGTTGTTTTTTTTTTTTAATGGGATTTTGCTCATGCTCAGACTGGTCTTGAATTTCTGAGCTCAAGCAATCCTCCTGCTTCACTCCCAGAGAGCTAGGATTATAGGCATGAGCCACCTCACCTGGCCTCACACACAGTTTCTTACATCTTATTGTGCTCACCATTTTCTAGCCATCATTTATGAGTATTTACCTGATGAACGATGCAATGAATAAATTAATGGAAGAAATATAGTATACTACCTAATGTGAGAGTTTGAGAAAACTCCAAATTTGGGCATTTGTTATTTCACAATAGCCTTTATTCTAAGCCCAGAAAATAGCATTAAGTCCAATATTACAGCTTTTCTTTCTAATTGAATATTGAAGGACATTCACATGAAATGTTTGGGAACTCCCATGGTGGTTGCTAGAGGACATTGCCCACCTGCACTCTCCTCCCCTGAGAGTTAGCAAACACGACCCCCTGAAAAAAGAATGTCACAGCGCCAGGGACTTCAAGCTCCGTGGTGTCCACCTCCTTATACAAACATGGATTTTGAGGCCTAAGGATTAGTGCCTTTATAAAATAGGCCCTGGGAAGCTTGTTTGCCCCACTCTGACCCCCTATCCCGCCATGTGAGGACACAGCTAGAAAGTGCATTCGAAAAACCAGGAAGCAAGTGCTTACCAGATCTTGGACTACCCAGCCTCCAGAACTGTGAGAAATACATTTCTGCTGTTTATAAGCTTCCCAGTCTATTATTATTTTGCTATAGCAGCCCAGATGGACTAAGACAGAGAGCAAGCCGGTTATAGTTAAGATGATTTCATTGACAGAAGAACGATTGTTCAGTTCCTCCCACAGCAGGTGTAAGGCATATTATGCAAAGAAGAACCTGGCTGTTCTAACTACTCTTGTTGTATTCTCAGTGTAGAATTCACCTTAAACCCAGGCTTTAGGAACCCCCAAACTAATCTGAGCCACTATCTAAAAGAAATAACTTGTTTCTGGGGAATGCACTCTTCAGATTCTTTGTGAAGGATGGTCACCTTCCCACTAAACCTAGGTCCCAGTGAGCCATTCCCTAATAAGCCACAAATACAAGGTTCTCTGTCCTATGCCCTGAGGTTTCCCTATCTGGAAGACCCTTGAGAGCTAAAATAATGCCTCTTCTTTCCTGAGAGGAGAAAACTTTCCATCAGGTGTCCTGTGTCACAACCTCACCTCCCATTTCCTGCCTTCTATCTCAAGATTGCCCCCAGTTTGAACAGAGAACTGGCTACCAAGAGCCTTTCTAGGTACTCACCCCATGTAGGGTCCTAAAGGCATTATCAAAATTGCTTAGGAAACTGAGAGATAGAGAGCATAGGGACAGCCAGAGATGTGTACCTGAAAACTCTCCAAGCTCACGTGCCATTGGCTCTTTACCTGGCCTCCCCTTCCAATCACCAGCCAGTGCCTGGAAAGAGAAAAGGGTATTTAGTCCCAATAAACCAGGCTTCTTCTTATGCAATGGTCTCTCACATGAGGCAAGCAAAGAGCCAGTACATATCTTCACCATCATTCTATTAATAGTCACAATACTTTGTACTTCCAGAGACAGAAATAATTTAATTCACATAAAACCTTGTGCAGGTAAGACTTATTAACTTAACAGATGAGTTGCTTGAGACACAGAAATGAACCTAAAATCCTAGTGCTACGGGGACCACGGTCATCTCTCTAGAGCACCACCACATTTATCTTGAGGAAACTGGTCCAGGGGAATACTGTTCCAGAAACAACCTTGACCTTCTTGTATAATGAGGAGATAGAAAAGCAGAACTAACAGGCCTGGGGTGATGATTAACTCATGATTACAGAGAACTGGGATTTGAGAAATCTTTTCATTGTAACTTGCTAATAATGATTTTACTCAGAGTACAATTAGGATCTTTGAAAAAAAATCTGAGCTGGAAAGACAGTGGATTCAAGGACACCTGATATCATTGTTTCTGAAGTTAAGACCCACACTCTTCTGCTTTCACAAAGAGGAGGACTGGAGCTCAAGAAGCTATGCTGAAAGATGTTTCAGCTTGGTGTACAATGAATTATCCATAGCAGCAAGGATGATGATAATGTTTCATCATCCTTTAGCATCCATTTCCTTTAGCAAAGTTTTACTGACCACCTACTATGTGTCTAATAGTGGGACTTACAAAGACTCTTCTCATTTTAAATGGGGTAAAAATAATTCTGGCCTTCAATAATAAAAACATATATTTACATCTTTTGTTAGCAATGATTTAATTGCTCCTGATCACTATAAGGTTTTAAAAGACAAAGTCCCAGACATAATTTGACTTAAACAACCCTTCTGAGGAAATAATGTGGATACCTGGTTTCATTACCCAGGTTGGGGTGGCCCATGAAATGATTTTAGGTGGTACATAAACAAATATTTTGTAGATTTTAAACTCATGTTAAAATTTCAAACTGCATTAGGAGAAAAGATAAAACCAGCACTTCTGGGGTATAGAATTTTCTTCCTGCATAAATATATTTATAATAAAAAAAGTAAATTAACTTAAATATAAATATTGACTAAATGATACATGGTTATAAGGGGGAAATGGGAAGGTGATGCTTAAAAGGAGCAAGGTCAGTGGCCAGGCATAGTGGCTCATGCCTGTAATCCCAGCACCATGGGACACAGAGGCAGGTATATTGCCTGAGCTCACAGGTTGGAGACCAGCCTGAGCCAGAGTGAGACCCCACCTCTAAAATAGCTGTAGTCCCAGCTACTGGGGAGGCTGAGGCAAGAGAATTGCTTGAGCCCAAGAGTTAGAGGTTGCTGTGAGCTATGACACCACAGTACTCTACCAAGGGTGACAAAAAGAGACTCTGTCTCAAAAAAAAAAAAAAAAAGGAGCAAGCTCAGGATCCTTTGTCCTAGGGATGCCCCTTGAGTGCAGCCCTCTCTTTGCTCTTCCGGACTAACTATGCTTCTCCTCACTGCAGAGGTTCGGCTATGGAGGCTGGGTGGAGCTCCAGCACCAAGGCAAGGTGAGTCTCTCCCATTGCAGAACATGAGTAGGACCCAGGGACATCCTGAGCCTGTACTTCATTCAGGGCCTCCAGGGACCCCAATTCTGCCCACCTATAAACATTGTAGCAGGCAAGGGAGCAGCACTGAGATTGCTCAGAATGATTAGGTGCTCTTCAAAGAGCACCAGGAAGATACAATTGAAATTTGATTCTCTCTCGCTCTTCTTCTTCTTCTTTTTTCCCCCCTGAAACCAATTTTAGCAATTTCTAAAATTTCAGATTATTGGCAGCTCCTGTGGCTCAAAGGAGTAGGGCGCCGGCCCCATACACCAGAGGTGGCAGGTTCAATCCCAGCCCTGGCCAAAAACTGCCAAAAATAAAAAAAAAAAAAATTCAGGTTATTGTAAGGGTACAAACATCCACAGTTTTTGAATTTTTTAGGTCGATGAATAGTAATCCATGGTATACTTGTTAATACATTCCTGAGTTGACGGGCATTTAGGTTGTTTCCACATTTTGGTGATTGTAAATTGAGCAGTGATAAACATTCCAGTGCAAATGCCTTTATGATAAAAATTTTTTTTTCTTCTGGGTATATGCCTAGTTGTGGGTTGTGGGATCAAATACAAGGTCTAATTTGAGTTCTTTGAGGATTCTCCATACTTCTTTCCAAAGAAGCTGTTTTACCATGCAGTCTATAACACTGTTGGTGCAACAGTGTAAAAGTGTCCCTCTCTCTCCACACTTGGGACAGCATCTGCAACTCTGGGAATTTGTTTTTTTTTTTTTTTAATTTTATTGAATGGTAACTATGTACATTAATGCACTTCTGGGGTACAGTGTGGGGTTTTCGCATGCAATCCGAAATACTTCCATCAAACTGATCAACACAGCCTTCATGTCATTTTCTCAG
>CAUYQV010038458.1:0-24653 GCA_963574575.1 Galagoides demidoff | reverse complement strand
TTGAGACAGAGCCTCAAGCTATCCCCCTGGGTAGAGTGCCATGGCATCACAGCTCATAGCAACCTCCAACTCCTGGGCTCAAGCAAGTCTCCTGCCTCCACCTCCCAAGTAGCTGGGACCACAGGCGCCCGCCACAACGCCTGGCTGTTTTTTTTTTTTTTTGGTTGCAGCCATCATTGTTGTTTGGTGGCCCGGCTGGGGATTCGAACCCGCCACCTTAGGTGTATGTGGCTGGCGCCCTAGCCGATTGAGCCACAGGCACCGAGCCCAAATCAGTTTTAAAAAGCAAACAACCCAATGCTTTTTCATCACAAAAGGAGACATATCAATGGCCAATAAACACAGGAAAGTATGTTCCACATTCTTAACCATTAGAGAAATTCTCTCAGAACACTTGAAGTCCTGCAAGGAAGAAACATTGAATGATGCATTAAGTGACATTTGATGGACAAATGGTAGCAGGGACGTTCCAAGGCTGGAGGTGTGATATGAGCAGTCTCCCTCAAGTACTGGTGATAAGGAGGTGGATTAACTGCAGCAAATGTTAAAACAGGAATAAAATTAGCTAAAACTTGTCTTTTATTTGGAGACAGAGTCTTGGTGTCATAGCTCACAGCAACCTCACATTCTTGGGTTAAGCGATCCTCTTGCCTCAGCCTTCCAAGTAGCTGGGACTACTGGCACCCGCCACAACTCCTGGCTATTTTGTTGTTGTAGTTGTCATTGCTGTTTGGTGGGCCCAGGCTGGGTTCAAACCCGCCAGCTCTCGCGTATGTGGCTGACACCCTAGCTACTGAGCTACAGATCCTGAGCCCCTGTCTGCTTTTTTATCATCACCACAGGACAGCAGTTCTTAATTTAGTCACCCAAAGAGGGGTGGTCAGGGACTGACCCCATTGATGTTTTATGTATTTGCTCATGCAGGACAACAGAAAATACAAACCAGTGGGGTCAGTCCTTGACCCCCTCCTTTGGAATGCCACTATTTAACAATGTCAGTGATAAACTATTCTCACCCGCAGAGCCCTGCCTCCCTCCCACTCACACCGATGAGAGCACTCACTGTGCGTGTGATGTGAGTCCCATTTGCCCCTTAACACACTCTCTCACTAACAGCTTCCAGAAATCGGCATTTTTAATGGTTGCATGATACTCCTCCAAGACGAGTCCCATTTTTTCAGTCTTAGAAAGAACATTAGGATAATATCTCTGCATATAATCCTTGACATTTTTTCAGGTCATTTCCTTAAAAGAGAACTGTCTCTCCCTGATTTTTAATCTTGGATGAATGTCATGGACAGTGGATTTGCTGGACATTTGTATGTGTGTGAAAGGAGGTCAGTAGAGCCTCCAATACAGGCTGAGAGGGGCAAGGACAGCTGGGGGTGTGTGCAGCCTGGAAGGGCCCTCAGTTTAGTAAAAGAGGAGGAGGTGCAGGCTGGGCCTGGAGGGAGAGCAGAGAACCGATGAGGCCAGGCCTGGCTCCAGAAGCCGGGTGGAGGTGTGAGAAAGCCACCATGTTCCTCAAGGATGGGCAGATCTGACCCCCCACCCCACCCCATACCTCAGTTCCTTATCTTTAAAATGAGCTTAGAAATGTACCTAACTCTGTAACCCTCTCTAGCGGATGAAATAAGTTAATATTTGTAAAACACCTGGCATATTACCTGGCACACTGTGAGTACAATACATGTGTTTGGTAAATAGAGTGAAAGTAATTGTGACTTCCAGGTGGAGCCTTAGACAGAGTGTGTCCAAATAGGGAATCTGTGCACACAAATGGATGCCTGTATTTCCTCCAGGAGGGCAAGCAGCTGGCAACATTGCCCTGTGGCCAGCCTTCCGGCAGAGCAAACGCTGGGGCCAGCTGCCTTTTCTCTCTGACCGGCGGTATCTCAAACATCAGCTGGGAGAAAGGAAACACACTAAACTAGGAGATAGAAGCAGGCTGCCTTCCTCTTCCATCAGCTCTCTGGGAGCCCCAGCCATCGCTTGTTAAGCAATTTATGTCATTAAGCATCTCCCTGGGGGAGCTGGGGAGCCACCGGACAGTGCAGATAATGAAGATCTATTGCATAAGCAGAAAAAGTTCAATGGAAAATGCCCCCATCCATGCTCCCTGGCTGCCCCCGCCCCAGCCCTGTCTCCTTTTCATTAGCAGCATGAGAGGGTTCAACACGGTTTTTATTTTCTCATTCCTTGTGGGAAAAGACATTGATTGGGACTAAGAAGCCTCTCTGCTTCTGTTCCTTTAGGCTGAGAATTGGGTATTGCTTTGGATGAAGTGTTCTTCAGGCATAAGCCAAATAGCTCCCAGTGCCAAAGTGGCACACTCCTGGCCCATCTCCTTTTTCTTTGGGGGCCTGTGAAGTCCTGCTAGTCCTGCTTTCAGGTCCCTCAGGCCAAGGAGAACTGACGTTAAAAATAAGAGGATGGGTTGGGTTTGGTAGCTCATGCCTGTGATCCCAGCACTTTGGGAGGCCAAGGCAGTAGGGTCACTAGAGCTGGGGAGTTTGAGACCAGCCTGGGCAACATAGCAAGATCCTATCTCTATAAAAATATAGAAAAAAATTAGTGTAATATGGTAACATGCACCTATAGTCCTAGCTACTCAAGAGACTGAACCAGGAGGATCATTTGAGCCTGGGGAGTTAGCTCAAGTGATCCTCCTGGTTCAGCCTCCTGAGTAGCATGATATGATGATTATGCCACAGCATTGCAGACTTTGTCTCAAAATAAATAAATAAATAAATAAATACATAAATAAGATGTCCCGAATGTGGCCCAGGGGCTGTTGTTCCCTTGGTTTCTTCATCTTTAAAATGCAGGGCAAGGATGAAATCTTGTAACTGAAATCTTGGGGTCTTCCAATCTGGACATCAGTGAAATGGAAAACCAATGGGGGGGCCAGACAGCACCTAGATGCAGGTGGGCTCAGGCCCCAGTGAGGGCCAGAGGGGAGATGTGGAGGGTCCTGGGTTTGCCTGGCAATGATGAGAGGTTTATTTATGGCATTCGCTAACTTTCCCCTCTCTGATCAAGGTTCAGATTGTGTCATGATTGAACAGAAACAGGTGAAGAGATACTCTCTAAGATCTGGAAAATGGTCCTCAGAATTTTCTCAATGAGGGGTTTGGAGCCTTGTATTCCTTCTCTTCCTCTTTGGCCTCCAGTCTTGCGTGTCTGCCCTGGACCTTGCTTGTTGATTCATCCAAGCTGAGCTGAGGTTCAGGTATGTCCTGTGGCTCTCCCCAGCCCAAATCTGGGACTTTCGAAAGCTCCCTCAACACATCCACTACTGTGCTTATTCCATTCTTGTGTTCCCTACACCACCTCGTCCCAGCCCACCTGTCTTTACTCTTAGAACCAGACCATGAGACCATGAGATACTGCATTGTAGTCACTCTGAAGCTGCTTTACAGGAAAAGTAAATGCCACTACGCTTTGTCTGCTAGTCTCTTTGGCTTGGAATAATGATATTATCTGAATAATTGTGTATTTCGTGTTCATGGATAGGAGAACTCAATATTGTAAGATGTCAGTTCTTTCCAACAACATTGATGGAGAAGAACAAAGATGGAGGATGGATTAAACACTGACTTCAAGACGAATATAAAGCTAGTTATCGAGACAGTGCAGTATGAGTGAAAGAATGGACACACTGATCAAAAAAACAGAATGAAGAACCCAGAAATAGACACTTAAGGTGCAAAGGTCACGTAATGGAGCAAGTAGTCTTTTCTTTTCTTTTTTTCCTTCTTTTTTTTTGAGTCAGAGTCTTACACTATTGCCCAGGCTAGAGTGTCCTGGCATCAGCCTAACTCACAGCAACCTGAAACTCCTGGTTTCAAGTGATCCTTCTGCCTCAGTCTCCTGAGCAGTGGAAACTACAGGTGCCCACCACATGCCCAGCTAATTTTTTTATTTTTAGTAGACACATGGGTCTTGCTGTTGCTTAGGCTGGTCTGGAACTCCTGAACTCTATCAATCCTCCCTTCTCAGCCTCCCAGAGTGCTAGGATTCTAGGTTTGAACCACCATGCCTGTCTGAAAAGATAGTCTTTTCAACAAATGGTACTGGAACAAGTGGACATCCAGATGCAAGACATGAATCCAGACAGAGCTTACATCCTTCAGAAAAATTAGCTCAAAATGGATTATAGGCCTAAATGTACAATGAAAAAAGTATAAATCTCCTAGAAGATAATATAGGAGAAAGTCTAGATGGTCTTGGGTTTGGTGATGACTTTTTAGAAATGACAACAAAGGCATAATCCATGAAAAAAAATAATTTATAAGATGGACTTTTTTACATTAAAAAATTCTGTGGTGTGAAAGACACTGTCAAGAAAATGTGAAAAAAATTCATATGCCGGGAAAACATTGGCAGAGACACATCTGAGAAATGGCCGTTATCCAATCTACTGTACACAAAGAACTCTTAAAACTCAACAATAAGAAGATAAGCAACCTGATTAAACAATGGGCAAAAATCCTGAATAGGCACCTCACCAAAGAAGATACACAGACGGCAAACAAGTACATGAAAGATGTTCAACATCACACATATTAGGGAAGTGCGAATTTATAAAAAATGAGACATTACTGCACACCTATGAAAAGGGCAAAAATCCAAAACACTGACATCATCAAATGCAGGTAAGGGGGTGGAGCAATATGAACTCTCATTAATTTGGTGGGAATGCAAAATGGTTCAGCCAGTTCGGCAGGCTTTTACAAAGCTAAACAAAATTTTACCATATAATACAGCGATTGCATTTGTTTGTATTTAATCAAATGAGTTAAAAATTTATGTTCACGCAAAGTCCTATATATGAATATTTATAGCAACTTTATCCATAATTGCCAACCTTGGAAACAATCCAGATGTCCTCAGTATTGAAACTGTAGTACAACGAGTCAGGAGAACGCTATTACTAAGTGGTAAGAAGAAGAACAATATCAAGCCATGGAAAGATATGATGGAAACATCAATGTATGTTGTTAATTGAAAAAATCCATTCTGGGCAGACTGTATATTATGCAATTCTTCCTATATGATATTCTGGAAAAGGCAAGGCCGTAGAGACGGTGAAAAGATCAGCGGTTGCTCGGGGCGTGAATCAGCAAGGCACAGATTTTTAGGGCCGTGAAACTCTTCTGTATGATACTGTGATGATGGATACATGGAATTATCCATTTTTTCAAAACTCAGCACTGACAACACAAGCAGTGAAGCCTATATGGACGTTAGCCAGTAGTTCTATATCAATATGGTTTACCAGCTGTAACAAACCTACCACACTGGTGTTAGTTGTTCATAGTAGAGGAAATCAGGTGCCAGGTGCACAAGGTTGGGTTGGGGGAGGTGGGGATATGGGAAATCTCTGTATTTGTGCCTAATTTTTCTGTATGTGTAAAATTGTTCTAGGACAGTGGTTCTCAACTTTCCTAATGCCATGGCCCTTTAATTAACTTCCTGTGGGTCGTGACCCACAGGTTGAGAACTGCTCTAGAAAATAAATTTTATTGATGAAGAAACTTAGAACTAATAGATGAGTTTAGCAAGTTTATAGGATACAAGATCAGCATATAAAAATTAATTGTAGAAAAGAAAATAAATTATATTTCTATGGGACAGAAATGTACAGTTTGAAAGTGTGGCCTCTGTAGCCATCATTCAAATGCTCGAGAGCCACGCCAGAGGAGTGGCCCCAGTGTGGGACAGCACAGATAGAGAACGTTTCCTCACTGCCGAAAGTTCTACTGAACAGCTCTGCTCGGGCACAAACAGTTGCTCAGTCCCCTGCCCTGAAAAATGGGGAGAGTTTCTCCCTCACGGAGTGTGTGACTATTAAAAAGAAAGACTTCTGGAACATAGTAAGTTTTCAATAAGTGGTGGCACTGTTATAATTAGTCAATAAGAAGTGGTGCCAGCCCCAGGCAGTGCTGGCTGCTGGAAAGAGCACAGACTGGGTGAACCTCAGTGCCACCCCTGCCTGGCATGTTCCCTTGGATAAGTCAGTTCCTTCTCCCTTGGGAACTCAGCAGCGCCCTCGTCTGGAAAATACAAGAGTTGGCTCAGATGCTTGGGACTGGTTCTGAGGGGGTGAGCCTGTTCATCAAAGGGTCTTTCTGGGACAAATCATTACAGACATTTTCTCGCTCTGTCTCCCCGAAAAAGCCAAAGCATGCTGAAATGTAACAGAAAGAAAGCAGAGGAAATAACATTTTTCTTATTTTTACAACTCTTGGAGAAATCCAACAAGGCCGAAAATTATTTACTCTTTTCAACATATTGAAGGAGCAAGAACGAAAAAGCAGAAGGGGATGGAAAATTACATTTACAGGTTGATTCAACCTGTTTTAGCTGGCAGCTGGGGTGTTGGGGTTGGGGACACCTGACCGTATATCTTCCGAACAAAGTGGGAGGGAAGGGCTTCCTGCCATCTTTTGTCATCGTGCAGGCCAAGCCTGGCTAATGGGAACTGTCACCTGGGCCTTTCCAGGTCAGAAACGAAGAAGAGCAATTAACTCCTCTAGAAAGCCCACGGCCTGAGCACGCCCTGCCAGGCCAGGTAGCTAGATCATTAAAGACACAGTTCCTTTCAGTGATAAATTGTGCAGGAGTGTGAAACCTGCTGCTGGCCATTAATCTGGGCTAATCAGGCTGAAAGCTGGGTTGTTTTATTTAGTAATTAACGGGTTATGTGAAAAACATGATCCATGGCCTGGGGTGCAGCTATAGAACACTGTCCAGGAGGAAAGAATGGGGAACTGCGGGAATTCCCTGGGGAGCTACTCGGCCTATGCAATTACAGCCATTGGCAAATGCTGAAAAATGACCCTCGGCTTGTATTGACACTCAGGAAAGCAACATTCCTGCTAACAGCACAGGTGGAGTCTTGAAGGTGGATAATTGCTCTCTCCCCACCACTCCCTGCGACAGGCTGGCAGGCCAATCCCAAAGTTTCAGGCACACACTGTGGGGGACACTCTGCTTCCTGCAGCCTGGGCAGCCTGTGTTTGGAGGCAGATTGTTTGGAGAGGGTGCTGTTTGTTGGAATGGGGCTCCCAAAGGGAAGACGGGAAGGGTGGGGCTGGGAGAGGTGAGCTGTTCCCACGGAACGCATTGAAATTGTGGTGCCTAGAGATTGCTGAGTGGGGCTGACCAGTCAGCAACTGGATGGGTGAATGAGAAACTCAGGAGCCGGACAAGAGGGCGGGTCTTGAGCCGTGGGTGACATGGAGAGGGACTGCGGTAACATGGGGAGAGCTTTGATCCTCCAGGAGAGCCTGTGTCTGGTTAAGGGAAGGAAAACCTAGCTCAGGATTCTGGATGTGGCCAAGTCACAGGCCTGCGCCCATATTCTGCCCAGTGCCTCCCTGTGTGGTCCTGCTGATGCTGTGTCACTTGAGCCACCAGGTTAAACCTTGCTCTGTTCCAGAGCCTGTGCTCCTGGCCAGGGACACTCCCATCTCTGTTGCAATCTTCTCACTTCCCTTACCACTTCTGATTTAGTCTCTTCCACAGAGGCAGGGGGGGATCTTCCTAAATTGCAAGTTAGCCTACCCTTGGGATGCTCAAGAACAATATTAAGATCAAATAAAAAAACTTAACAGGGTTGGCAAGGTCTGGCAGGAAGTCAGGGCCTGCCTGCTCCCTGTCCCCCAGCCTCCTGTCAGCCTCTGCTCCCCTCACCCTTGGAGACCCAGCCACACTAACAGGACTGGATTGTTCAAATGGCCCAGGCCCACACTTCCACACACCTGTGCCCTCCTCCATCACCCTCTTCCCTCACCCCCACCACATTTGTTCCTACTTGCCCCTTGGTTCTCAGCAGAAATGTCCCCTACTCCAGGAAACTTGCCTGGCCCCTTGAGCTGGATCAGGAGCCTTCCTCTGGGTGCTGTGCCCTGTGCTTTCAGGCCTCACGGCTTGGTGGTCCTTGTCAGTTTGCTTCTCCCCGTCCCCCATTCCAGCTCTGGGAAGCCAAGGAGAACCACGTCCTTATTGTGTTTGCTGTTGCCTCTCTCCAGCTCCTAAACTGGTTCCTGGTGCACAGTAAGTTGTCAGTAAAAGTTGTTGATTGAATGACTGAATGGGACAGTTCATTGAGTCAGTAAGCCTCACGACGGGCCTCAAGTCTCAACCTCACAAAGAAGGACAGCAACGCTGGGGGAAGGCTGGTGACTGACAGGGTCACGTGGCAGGTTAGTGGCAGGCCGGGGAGGGGTGTGGGCCTCCTGACCTGCCTGAGTCTCCCTAGCAAACTGCACCATCTTTCCATATACCATGTGCACCTTTAGAAGATTTTTTTTTTATTAAATAATACCTGTGTACATTAATGCAGTCATGGGGTATAGTGTGCTGTTTTTATATACAATTTGAAATATTTTCATCAAACTGATTCACATAGCCTTCATGGCATTTTCTTAGTTATTGTGTTAAGACATTTATATTTTACATTTAGTAAGTTTCACATGTACCCTAGTAGGATGGACCATAGGAGAGGGAGGGGAGGGGGGAGGCTGGGTGGAGGGAGGGTGATTGGTGGGACCACACCTTTAGAAGATTTATTATTTAAATTCCTTGGGGAAGGCCCTTGACCTTTTGATCAATTTTTGCAGATGAGCAGCCTATTCCTGTAAGTGGGAATATCTGATGTTCTAGTATAACATCAATAACTAGAAACACTTTAAGAAAATCCTGAATATTTAAATTACACTCTAGTATTCCCTAGAGGCAGTTTAGTTAGTTGACAGGTAAGAGTGAGGAACTCATTTATTTATTTTTTAGTTTGTTTATTAGAGTACCATTAGATTACAGCAACCTCGAACTCCTGTGCCCAAGTAGTCCTCCCATCTCAGCCTCCCAAGTAGCTGGGACTATAGGCACCCATCATAATATCTGGCTAATTTTTCTATTTTTAGTAGAGATCAGGTCTCCCGCCTGCTAAGGCTGGTCTCAAACTCCTGAGCTGAAGGGATCCTCCCCCCTCAGCCTCCCAGAGTACTGGGATTACAGGTGTGAGCTAATGCACCTGGCCTCAAGAGTGAGGGTTTTAAAGCCAAAAAAAGCCTGGGTTTAAATTCCTGCTCCATCATTTATTAGCTGTCTAATTTTTATTGGACCTGTCTATTATTTGCTTTTTCCATCTATAAAATGTGAATAATAACAATCTTGACCTAGTCAACAATTGCTAATAACAAGTGAGATGCTGGGCGGTGCCTGTGGCTCAAAGGAGTAGGGCACTGGCCCCATATGCCGGGGGTGGCAGGTTCAAACCCAGCCCTGGCCAATAAAAAAAAACTTCAAAAAAAAACAAAACAAGTGAGATTCTAATCATGATAGAAGATAATGTTTATTAAAGTGCCAGACACTATGGCAAGTGTCTTATATGTCTTATTTAATCTATGAACAACATAAAAATTTGGACTATTCTTAGTCCCATTTTATAGGTGAAAAAAGAGGTGTGACCTAGAAAGGTTCAGTAAACTGCTAAAGGTTACACAGTCAGAAAGAGGAAGAACTGGATTGGAACAAGGGAGTGGCAGCACCAGAAGTGACAGTAGGTCACACTTTTGTCAAGGTCAAGGCACATCACAGGTATTTAATAAAGGGTAACTTGTGAAAGTATTGTTAGCCTGAAAACCTGTGCCCAGGAATTTGTTTCTACCTTTTTTTTTTTAACCCGTTCTGTAAAAGAGACCTGGGAGCCTTTGTGATGAAGTCCAATCAGCAGGAAAGAGTGGGGCTCTTGGAGGGGCCAGCTCTCAGCAGGCCAGGGGGCCCAGTGCTGGCTGGCTTCTAGGCAATAGCTGCCAAGACAAGACATGCCAGGCTTCACATGGTTTTATCTCCTTCCAGACCTGAGGCTCATGTGCGCACAAACCAGAGGACGTACCTACTCAAAATACCCAAGGGGGGCTGGTGTAGCCCCTAAAGGACTGTGAAAGCCCCAGGGGCTCTGAACTGGGCCCTGGGTGTTGGCTGGAAGGCACACCCAAATGGCAGTTCCTGCCCGTCCTGGGCTAGCCATGCCCAAGAGGGAACATTCCTACTGTCTTCCTCCAGGGGAGACCCACACCCCTCAAAGCCATGCATCTTTTCTTGACCTTACTCTGGCTAAGCACAGGAAGGTGCCAGTGAGTCAGGTTCAACTCGACAGGAACACCAGTGGCAGCTGCCCCTAGTGAAGGGGAGTCACTGAACCCCACAGATGGAAGGATGCTTGCAGGCCTCCTGTGAAGGTGAGTGTTACAGCATTAGGCTGAGAACCTGGTTTCAGGAGGCACCCTCACCAGGTTTGAATCCAGGCTCTGCCTCTTACTAGCTCTATGCCCTTGGACAAGTTTCTTAACTCACTGAGCCTCCTTCATTTTCTCATTTGCATTAGGGGAGTAATAATAACAGCTACTTCATGGTGTCCGTAGGGCGACAGCCCATGTAAAGTATTTGGGATGGTGCTTGGGACAGTGCCTGCTTACTAAGACTCAACTAGCATTCTTGTGTTATGAACAGTTCATGCACTGCTCATCTGGAGTGACCGGTGGCTGGTGTCTGCGTGGCCCCCTTTAGTGATGGAAAGCTCGCTTTCTTACAGGCTGTTGTGCTGTTACCTGACCACTCATAACTGGGTGGTCTTTCTTCGTCTATGCACCCCAAAAAGCACATCTGGGAAATCTATGTATACCAAAATGAAAGATATCTGGGATATGTTAAAAAGATCAAGCTTCAGAACAATGTCTATATTTTTAAAAAAACAGGATTTTCCCCATGCAGCCCCAAGTATCGCAGCCACTGATAACAGATATCGGCCCTTCTCTCAGGCTGGCTGACTTCCTGGAGGACCCAGAGAAGAGGTGTGGCCCTGTCTGGTGGCATTTTAGGTAGCAGAGGCTGGTAGGTAACAGAGGTTCCTTCTGATTAAGTTACCCAGCTGCCTGCTAGCTTATTCTCAGAGAGGGTCAGTCCCAGACCTCCACCAAAGGAAACCCACTGGCCTCAAAAAGTGGTTTAAAATCATTTTTTGAATGATGCTCAGGATGTAGAATTGAATCTGGCATTTAAAACATTCTCTATGCTCTCAAGAGTTGGCCAAGCATCTCTTCCACAGAACATGATGCATGCAAATCAGGGCAATCTCAAATAATCCTCTCCCTCAGACACTCCAGAAGGCTGACCTGGGCCTCTTGTTATCCTCCCATGATGGCTCAGGCCCATCCCCTGCACCTGCTCCCTACCCACCCACAGGGAGAAATCAGGTTTCCTCCTGCAACCACTATACCTGGAGAGGTTTCGAATAGTATTTTGTAACCACTTTATTAGCATAAAGAGAATGCCCATTTGTCTGTTAGTATCACTTCCACCAGAGAAGTTTCTGTGGACTGCTAGAAGTCTACAGATCTCGGCCACGTAAATATGAAAAGCTCTGTGCTGGTCATTGTCATATTCAGTGTTATGACAAACCCATCTATTAAGAGTGGGCCTGTTAAACCTCCTATTGCAGATGAGGAAACTGGGGTGGGGAGAGGGGAAGCAACTCCATGGTGGCAGTGTCGGGCTCACCGCAGCTCTCCCAGCCCCTCTCCCAGCTTCCTTCTTCCCTCGTGTCTCTGTTTTCAAGTGAGTTCTGCTGCTCCCTTCAGATATCTGCCATCTTTCAGTATCATGGAGGAAGAGAAGTCTTATTTTAAGAGGAGAAAGGTAAAAGACAAGTGTGATAGAACAGGAAACCAGGAGACGGTCTGGGAGAACAGCAGCAAATGTAAACCTGAGCCGCGCATCCCATGACGGCCCCAGGGTGCCAAGTGGACTCTGAGGGTCTGGTGAAGAGTAAAGCAAACATCCATCAACTGGTCACTCTGTTCAAGGCTTACTAGAGGCCTGCTAATGAAGCTGCACCAAGAGGCGGCCAGGTCTGCCTGGCTGCCCGACTTACACCAAGGCCACCGAGATGCAGCCAGATGAAGGAGGCAAGGTCATGGGCCACTGTGGGCAGAGCAGTCTCACACAACAGCATTGCTTATGACAAACAAGGAGAGGTAAGGGACAAAAGGGGGAGAGTGACAGGGAAACCGGATAATCCCTATTTTCCTAAACTTTACCCTGGCCTGGGCCCTCAGCATCTAAGAGAGAGAATGGAGGCCGGCACCCACTCCTTGCTAATTTGGACTCCAGAACTCTACTCTGCAGTCTTGACCCTGGGATTATTCTGGAGGGTGCCTGGTGCCCACAGTGGGCAGAAAGCTGTTTGTGGGATATAGCCTCAGCCTGGGCCAAGGCGCCCTGTTTGGGGAGGGCCTGCTGAGAGCATTCTTATATACGGTGGCTGAGCATGGGTAGGACCTGTGTCTCCTCTGGGGTGTTTCCCAAATGGGGAAACCAGCCCAGGAGAGAAGCATTGGCCTATTAAGCTGAAATTCTGCTGTTTTAAAGCTTGAGTATGATGGACAACCCAAAAGTTTGACATGGGGGGAGGGAATCATTCACCAGATAACCTTTTCCTGGGCTCAGAATATTAAGGAAGAGAAATTTCCAGTCCATTCTTCTTTCGAGCTGAGTTTAATCTGGGACCTTCATTTCCACACCTAAAGAACAAGGACTGGGAGAATTTTGCACGTTTCTTCACTTTTTCAAACTCTTCAAGCTTCTCCCGTGACTCTGTAAACCCCCTCCTAGACTTCCCGTGCCCCTAGGTGCAGGAGTCTCAGGTGGACACACGGAGATTTTATCCGAGAGAGAGGTCTCTGACTCCAGAGGGTTCCAGAATCAAAAACAAGAAAATCCTCAGGTTTTCTGTGACAGGCTCAGGATGTGTCTGTTGTTCTGACCTCCCAGTCCAGCTGCACTGCGTTACCTGGTTAACATAAACTTTAGCTTAGATCTTCCCCAACTTTCTTTTCATTCAGCCAAAACTTTGACCTGGAGCATCCCCATAGATTCCGCCTTGTCTGAAAGTGCCTGCTTTAGGTCCTTGTGCCTGGTTCTACCTATTTTCTGAATTCCAGCAGCTGAAGGCTGTCTTTTGGGGGATCTTTAAAAACTTTATAGAACATGTGCACAGAAGCATGGGTAAGCATGCACACACACCCATACCTATTTGCTGAGCAAAAGGTGTTTGTGTGCCCTGTGTGTGTGTGTATGGGGGGGGGCAGCGAGCAGTCTCATGGGAGTGTAAACCGAAAGTGGCCTTACGGCTGATAATGTGGACGTGCCCTGTGCCGGGACTGTTCGAGCATTTGGCATCACGTGTGATCGCAGGAGACTCAGGCTGCAGACAGAAAGCGCACATTCCCCGTCACAGAGCTGGGGCTGGCGGGGAGGTCACAGAGACCTGGCCGCTGACACCGTGGGCCCTTCACTCACTGGTCTGATCACGTGCAGCTCCCTGGGGACCCCATTGTTAGCACAGATGAGCCGGGGTTCATTTGGGAAACCCGTGCCTGGGAATGGAAAGGGAGATCTCAACCGTGGAGTTGGACTTTTGTGTTCATACAACTGTGTTTTGTTTGGAGGTTTTGTCTTTTTTCAAATAACACCACACAGAGAACCCTAAGAAAGTCCCCAGGCTGCAGCAGACAGACGCATCGTTTCCTTTTACGCCATCAGTCAGGGGAAAAAAGTAAAAAGGAGAAAAGAAAGAGAAGAAAGAAAAAGTACCCCTAGGGTCCCTCCTGTGTCGGCATCAGCCACGTGAGTTTGCACAATTAAATCTCAAGGGCTCTTCCAGGGCTTTGTGGGTCTGTGACTGCCCATGAGGATGGTCACTCTGGCACTCAGTGACTTTCCTCTCCACGCCCCGCTGTGGCTGTCCCTTCCCGACAGCCTGGCCACACCTAGCCACACTGACTGCTCTTGAGGGGTAGGTCGTGTTCCCAGCGGCAGGGAGCCCCAAGACAGGCATGAAGCGGCCCTGGTACCACCTGCAAAAATCAGTCCCTCTAAAAGGGCTGCAGACATTTATGTTCTATACCTGATAGATCCAACTTGTACTTGCAATATGCCCCAGAGGTGTGGTGAGGTGAAGGCTATGCTAATTAGTAGGATGTAAGTACTCCAATTTGTACAAATAATTGACACATTGAATCCCACAATGTCATAAATGTATGCATGATCTATGTACAAATGACTTAATAAAAAAATGATTTAAAAAAGATGGAAAAATCATGGCAACTAAGCATTTCATACAGATGTGAAATAATAACTTAGATTAGTATTTTATAAAATAAAATGAAATAAAATAAAAATAAAAAAGGGCTGCAGAAGAGGCTGCTGCTGGCTCCACCTGCCTTTTTTGTGGCTACAAAGTGAGCTCCTCGCAACATTAGGGTAGTTAATAGCTGTTACCTAGGCGTTTCATTTTTCAAAGTAAGGGTCCATCAGAGATCATGTACATTCAAAATCATCTGGTATTTTCTACTTAAAAAATTCTAAATTTTCAACTTATTTGGTAATAAAATTAAGAGCATGGACTCGATAAAAGGCGTATAGCTTACATTTGAAGTTATAGCATTAAATAGACCCAGTTACTAAAGAAAGAATTCAGTGAAGAGGAAGGAGAGCCAGGGAGAGGGAAGCCCCTTGCATCCCTCCCTCCCCCCCTTCCCCCAGCCTGTCCTTTCCTTGATCTCTCTGTTCCCTTCCAAGAACCAATGGCTCCCTCCCTCGGGGTCTCTCAAACCCACTCTCTCCACAGAGTGCTTCTTGATTCTGCCCTGACCCTTCTGATAGTAATATCTGCATCAGCACAATCCTTGCCTGGCCCTTGTCTGGTCTGCTTATAGCATCTTTTGTACCTTATCTTCTAATCGGTGTTTTGCAGATCCCTCTCACACACCCACTGCTCCTTGAAGTCAGGGTGGAGGTGGGGAGCCTGATACATGCTCATTCCTCTACTGCTACTGGCCTGCTGAGCTGAACTGCAGGGATAGGACGTGAGGCTGAGTCTCTACCAAGACCCAGCTATGCTGACTGGAAGGCTCTCTACCACTTTGCTCAACAATCATGAGTTAATCACATGAATCTCCTCAATGAGAAAGAACTCATTTGGTCTTACACTTATATAAAATTGGTGGGAGGGGTGAGCTGGGGACTTTGAGCACGTAGATCTCAAATTTATACTTCATTGGGGCTGTCACTTTGCCTCTTTGATACCATTTCTTCATCTGTAAATGGGAATAATGATAATAATAATAATACCCACCCTGTCTTCTTTCCAGGGTGATTGTGAGGTCTGAATGTCTGTGAAGAGCTTTTTGTAGAAGTGTGGATATAAATGACTGGAAAGGAAGGACATCTAGACTGGGAAGGGTTATTCCTTAAGCTGTGACTGTCAATAGTAACTTAACAATTAACAGGGTGAGACTCATCTTTTAAGAGTCTATGTAATTATGGACTTCTTAGAGCTGGGAGTGGGTGTGGGGCTCTGTGGGGAAGGTGGGAGGAACATTCAGGAAGGCAGCTCTGCAGGTCTGAATGTACAATGGTGACCAGTTTTATTGGAACTAAAGGGACACAGTGCAGGTGAGTGTGTGAGGTCGGCGTAGACATGAAGGTTGGGCTGTTCTGCAGAGACCTCTCATGCATGTGACTGGAGCCCCTGAAGCTCTTGAGCAAAGGGCTGAGGTGCTGAGAACTCTGAGCATAGGAGGTGTGGCAGGACTACTGGACTGGGAAGGGGGGAACTGGAGACTCAGCAACCCTGGGCAGGTGACTGCTGGAAGCAGCCTTTGCAAGGTGATTGCCTGGGGTGGAGGCGAGGGACAGAGAGGGAGCAGCTCTGATAACGCCAGAGCTAGTCAGGTGCCTTACTGCTACCCCAGGGCACCCCCATGGTGGGGTACATCGCAGCTGTCTGAGGCTTGGCTCTCATACCAGACTGGATGTTCCCTGAAGCAGGTGTCATTGCAACAGTATGTCCAAGCTTCTCCCTTTGGAAGGTGATAATAAATATGTATGTGTTCAATGAATGAGAATGACTCAAATTTATGTAGTACCCTGGCTGGGGGGAGGGGGGTCGGGGTGGGAGGGAAGGGGAGAAGCTCTCAGGAAAAGCTAGGGCTCCTTGTTTGAGAGGGAGGTAAATTTCAGGTAACATGGCCCTTGGATCTCCTCCATCTCAGGATTGATGCAGCTCTTGGAGGTTTCTTGGCTCTGCATTAGCTGTCCCCAAGCAATGCAGCTCAATGGAAAGGTTAGGTCCCCTGGATTCCCATCCTACTATTCGCTGATGGTCATGATGGCCAAATTCCTAGAGACCTGGGGCCATCATGCTTAGCATTTCACTTTACTCTACTTCATCTTTATGGCAATCCTTTGAGTAAATGGATTCAGAAGTTTTAAAGCTGAAGCTCAAAAAATTTTAATGCCTTTCCAAAGGCCACACAATAAGATGAACTCAATTATGCCACTTTGAGCTCCTTGAGAATGGGACAGTGTCGTGTTCACTACTTCATCCTCCCCACCTTGCCTGCAGTATGCAATTTTGAGTGTTTGTTGAACACATAAAGGAAACAAGACTTTTCTGACTCCAAAAACCAAATGTATTCTAAGCCTCTGTTGCCTCATCTGAAAAACTGAAATAATCTGAACCTCATAGGCTTGGTGTGATGTTAAAATGGGTCCCGGAAATATGTTTGGGAAACCTAGGGGTGTGTACACTACCTTTCTCCCTCAATTCCCCCCAAACACAGACTTGGACAATGCTTGCAGACATTCTTCTGAAGTAGTATGGCCTTTAGGCCTCAGCTCACTTCCCATTAGGGCTTATTTGTAAGCCAGATCTGATACTTAAAACCAGCATCGCCACCTGCCACCAGGCAATGGAGCAAACCTTCCATACAAAGCTGAACAAACTCCCTTTATTTCTAATGCACCTGCCCCTACCCCCCTCCCAACCACACCTCCCAGCTCTACCCACTTTCTGGTTTCGAATGCTTTGTCCAGGAACTCGGAGCAAGTGAAAGGTTAACTGCAAAGGGATGTCTTTATTGCCAGCCTAAGTTAGTGGTGGGTTGCTGGCTCAGCCTCTGCTGCTAAAGTTTCAGGGGCTGTGGCCACACAGAGCGGGCCTTGTTCCTCTGTGCAAGTTCTACCCTCAGCTCTGGTCCAGGGATGTGGAGACTTCTGCAGCTTTTGTGGCCAAAAAATCCTCCTGGACAATAGGGCCACCCTCCTCCAAAGAGCTTGCTCCCCCTGGAGGGAGAGCTGAGGCTCACAAACTGCACAGCTGCCAGCACTTGTGGAGGTGGAAATTTCCACAAGGGCCCAGCAGAGAGGGGGGAAGAGGGTCCAGCCTCCGCTGTTGCTGGGCTCCTCATAGTGGCCTCCAGCCCTTTCCTGGTGAGACCAACATCAGCCACGCCCACGTGGGGACAAGATGAGAGACCTAGACCCAGCTGAACTGTCTCACTCAGAAGCCAGCTTCTTCTGCCTAGTGCAGCCAACAACTCCTCTTTATCTATAACACCAAGACTTTTTTTAAAAAATTAAGTCAAATACACATAGATCATGGATACATTTATGCACATGTGGGGTACAATGTGCTGATTTAACACCAAGAGTCTTTCATGACCAAACACAGAGTTCAGTGGGGGAAAGTAAGGGTGGATAGGAGGTGAAATGTTATTGAGCATTTATTTATCTAATGCCAGGTGCTGTGGGAATTGTTGTAATAATCAAGCACCCACCATGTCCTAGGCATTGCATACTTCATATGTATTATTGTTTCTATGTTCCTAACAGTCTGACAAGGAAGGTAAGAATATTATCATTTTCTTTTTACAGATGAGAATGCTGAGGTTCAGAGAGGCTACGTGACTGGCCTGACATGGTTCAAGATACAAGCAGTGAAGCTGGGATTGAAATGTGGGAATTGAATCCATATCGATGCAACATAGAAGCCCATAGTTTTTTCTTTCTTTTTTTTTTTTTTGAGACGGAGCCTCAAGCTATCCCCCTGGATACAGTGCCATGGCATCACATCTCATAGCAACCTCCAACTCCTGGGCTCAAGCGAGTCTCCTGCCTCTGCCTTCCAAGTAGCTGGGACCACAGGCGCCTGCCACAACGCCTGGCCATTTTTTTTTGGTTGCAGCTGTCATTGTTGTTTGGTGGGCCCGGGCTGGGGACTCGAACCCGCCACCTTAGGTGTACGTGGCTGGCGCCTTAGCCGATTGAGCCACAGGCGCCGAGCCCTGCTCTTTACCTTCTAAGGCCAGCAGCCACCCCTCACCTTTTCTTGGCTGGATTCCACACTGGTGCTGAAAAAATTTTTTTTTGGCTGGGGCTGGATTCAAACCCACCACCTCTGGTACATGGGGCCAGCGCCCTACTCCTTGAGCCACAGGTGCTGCCCTTGTCTTATTTTTTTATACATGGTTTGGCAGTCCCGATCCTCATGGCCTTCACCACGAATCTAGTGATACACAGGGTGAGTGTTAGAAGGCAGAATCTCTTGGTGATGCTGGGTGAGGCCAGGGCCTGTGCTATACCCTGCTTCAGGTGTTGGAGGATTAAATTAGATAATAAATGGCAATTCACTGGAATTCTCCATTCAAGGGGAGTAGTTTTTCTGAGGTATTTAAAAACAGTTTTTACAAATAAATTTGTGGTTAAGTCTAGTAAAAATATTTCTTTGGGATGTTTCTGGATAGAAGTTTCCAAAAGAGGATAAAAAGTGAGTGATGGGGGCCAAGGGACATGAAGACATCTGGTTTACCTTCCCTGCCACTATATTTACTCTTGACAGTTAAACAAAAATATATTATAGTTGGGCACGGTGGCTTAAGCCTGTAATCCCAGCATTCTGGGAGGCCGAGGCGGGTGGATTGCCTGAACTCATGTGTTCAAGACCAGCCCCAGCAAAAATCGAGACACCCCCATCTGTACTAAAAATAGAAAAACTGAGGCAAGAGGATCCCTTGAGCCCAAGAAGTGGAGGTTGCAGTGAGCTCTGATGATGCACTGGCACTCTACCCAGGGTGACAGCTTAAGACTCTTTCTCAAAAAAAAAATTATTATACTGCCCATAAATTGGAATATTTATAATTTTGCAGATCTGGAAAATACACCTGAAAATAAATGTGGCTAGACATAAAGATCAGAGTGAGCTAGGAAGATGCATGTGCATCTAGGCAGTTGCCACATACTTAAAGAATTCAACAGTATATGGTAATAGGCATATTGTAAAACTATATTTTCTTTTATTTTAAAATAACCTGCAAAAATAATCAACTTTGAAGCTGAAACTTTGTTTGGGGTAGTAATTTCCAGATTGTCCTGAAAGCTTATTCTAGAACTTGGATCCAAATCAGTGCCTAAGAGGGTCACCAAGGTTACAAAAACTCCTAGAAGACGATGGTCACGATGAAGGTGCTAAGGAGATTTTACCCCAAAATATGACTACTTGCTATAAAGAATACTTTGAATTTAATGTCACTGGAGATCAGAAAGCATTTGGAAGAGGCCTTCCCTCTGTCTACATAAACATAGCATACTAACCTGATCAGGGGATCCTTTCTTCCCCCTAGGTGCCAGCAGACTAGGCCCGAATCATTCACAACACAATACCTGATTTTTAGGTAAATTTCCATGTCAGTCTATTTCCCCATCTATTTATCCTCCCCAGCTACCACTTGCTGCCTCTGCATTCTATATTCTCCCCCTCCCTTCTATCTTTTATTTTATTTTTACATTTCAGATTAATATGAGGGTACAAACAATCAAGTTACAGTATTTGCATTTGTTAGGTAGGGTCCCTGTTGTAGTTGTGTCCCTCCCCCAGGAGGTATGCTATGTACCCCCACATTGTGCCCACTAGGCCGGAGCACATCAATCTTCTCCCTCCCCTCTCCTGCTCCGCCCCCCCAAATTAAATTGAGTTTTTCTCTTGTGTGGGTGTGTATTAGATCATCTACTGGCTTCATATTAGTATTGAGTACATTGGATACTTGCTTTTCCACTATTGTGATACTTTACTAAGAAGAAAGTGTTTCAACTCCATCCAGGTCCCCTCTTTCTAAAAGGCATCTATAAAGGCATCTGGGTGATCACTGGGTGATCACTCTGGGATTCTTCCCATGTGCATGGTATTTGGAAATAAACATTTCTTAATCTCCCTTAATTGTGAGTTGATCTTTCAGCAAACTTTAGGGTAAAGGAGGCAAGTTTCCCCTTGACCTTGTAATGACAAAAAACAGGTCTGGGACTCTAGCAGAAAATCACTTGACCTTTTCTACTGTTCTTTTCTTCTTTTCTAGGATATTTTCTCACTTTGAGAAAACCAATTATTCAAATGGATATACTTCTAAAAGAGGTTATCATGTAAGGGTGCAAAGCATAAGAACCTCCACTTTCTGAGCTGGAGGTTCTTAAAGTCACAATTAAGCAAAGTCTGATTTTCTAAAGCTATTGTAAAGCTCCAATTCTCTCTAATTTTCTTTCTCCTAAAATAGCTGTCTCCATGGTTACATAATCACTTATTATTAGGACTTAGAGGAAATGCATTTCAGTGGAGACTGTTTTCTAATTTTTACAGTAGGAGCTAATAAATTCTGCATGAAATATAATCTCTGGTACTTTTCACATTTTGCTTGACGCTTCAAAGACACTAACTCTTACTGAAAGTATAACACTAAAAGCTCAGGGGTAATGATTATCCCACCACCACCACCCCTCCCCCAGGGCTGAACAGCAAAGTCTTGCTGGCTCTGCTCAGGGATGTGCAAGAGGCCCTGATGGGGTCAAGTGTGCCTGGTGACTGGCCAATGTGCCAACATAAAGGGACACGTCTGGATATATGAGGTGGCCTAGCTTTAGCAAGAGCCTGCTCCCTGTGAAATCTCTCTATGGATTACCAAGTAGAAGAGTAGACTAGATGGGGAAAGTGAAGCTGAAATGTCCATCTCCCAAAGTTCCTCTGACTTAATACTGACTTCCAGATATCCTCAGAATAAGCCCTCTTCTCTCCAAGTGGCCTTATAAGTTTCCTCTTCTTGCATGCCAAACAGCATAACATAGGTCTTTATAGCATCTTAAAATTTATTTTTTCTGACTGGATGTGATGGTCGAAGAAATTTATCAAAATGTTAACTTGTTTCTGAAATTCCTCATTCCTCAATCCTAGAATCGTTCCTGACAAGCCTGTAGGGGGAGTCCTGGCTCTAGGCCCTGCAGTTTCACTCACAAAGCAGTTTTTATCTAGGGATTTCTGTAATGTAAAAGGATGAACTCAAAGGATTAGCAGATTCCAGCTGTGGTCTCATCTGTTTATTGGGAAACTATGACCATAGGTGCCTCAGTTTACCTCTCTGGCCACAGTTTCTGGCTTGGTCACATACCAACAAAAGACAAGTAGCACTTAACTTGTGCTTTGCATATCTACTTATTTATTTTTATATTTATTTATTTATTTTGAGGCAGAGTCTCAACTCAAGCTGTCACCCTGGGTAGAGTGCTGTGGTGTCATAGCTCACAGTAACCTCAAATACTTGGGCTTAAGCGATTCTCTTGCCTCAGCCTCCCAAGTAGCTGGGACTACAGGCGCCCGCCACAACACCCAGCTATTGTTTTTTGGTTGCAGTTGTCCTTAGCTGGCCTGGGCCAGGTTCAAACCTGCCAGCCTTGTTGCATGTGGCTGGCGCTGTAACTACTGTGCTATGGGTGCTGAGCTGCTATCTACTTATATAAAAAAGCACAAACCATAAGAGACTAGATCCTGTGATTTTTCTCCATCAACCTTTTGAACAGCATACATGTTCAGACAAGATGTTCCTTTGGTCGAAGGGCACCTATTGGCATTGTTCATTTTACAACAAAAACTTGAGGACACATGTTACTGTTATCACCTGACTTGAGTCTGTCAGAATTTTACCTTCCTTCTCACTACAGTTGTACCCAAAATAATTTGTACATATCATGATAATGAATAAACAGCAAAGATCCAATAATAAAAATACATAGCATTATTAACAGACTACAGGATTCCTTTTCACAATCATTTTATCCTTTTCAACCTATAAGTATTGATGAAATTCTGTTATTATTCAAAGGATGTTATTTTTTCAAACAGTATATTCCTGCAAATAGAAGTAGTTTTGGAGTAAAATCTTTTGTTCTGTGACTGCAAAATGGGATATGTTTAAGATTTTATTGTTTATTGCAGTTCACGCATGGACATAGATGATCATGAAAATTCTGCTAAAATCGGCAAACTGGGGAATACTGTTACAACACTGTAAAACCATATCTGCCAGGGCCACACTCTGGTCACTGGTGACCAGCATACAAGTCCATCATTATATCTGCTTCTACATGGCAATGAATCAAACACATCTGGGTATGGAATGTTCCAGAGCTAGTGATTTACATAGAGGAGAACCAACATATTGATCTCCAGATTGGTTATCATTCTGCTGAATTACCAGAAACTAAATAAATACACTATAAAACAGACCAGCAGTGAATCCAAGTGTCACAGCAGATCTCAACTGTGTGATAGGTGCTGTTGATAAGACTAGGATGACTTTAAATTCTATAAATACTATACAGAAAGCATTAAAGTGGTAAAAAAGGATTTTTTCCACATGCTTGCTTTATCAATTTATAACACTTATGTACTTTACAAAACTCTGATCAATAAAAATGTAAACTTTAGGAAATTTCATATATGCCTAATTAGAGAAACCCTGGAAAAATATCCAGTTGACAAGATGACTAACTCTGGAGGAAGAACTGTTTGTGCTAACAACCATCCCGTCTCATGGAAAGGCATTTTTCCATCAAAGCACAGCAACCCCACAGGGATGTGGCAAAATACCCCTGGAGATGTGTTGTAGGCACAAAACATGGGGAGTGAAGTGAAGCAGAGTGTCTGTGCACGCAGCATGATCCTGGGCTACCACGGGACCATGCTGTGAATTGTGCCATACAAGAAAAGATTATTAAATTTTTATTGATATGGCAAAGCTTTATCATTTCATATTAATTTTTTTGTTTGCATATTACTTTTTTATAAATATAAAATATTGAAACTAAAACCAACCTGGGTGAATTATTTCATTTAGTAAGAAACCAAGAAATGTCCAGAGGGCCGTGTGCCTTACTGTTTGGTGTGAGCGCTGCCTGCTCTGACTGGATGTTGGGTTTCCGAGGGCTGTGCAATTGCACGGCTAATCTGAAGCCTCACACACTGGTGGGGCAGGGTGGGTGTCAGTTCTGATCTGCCTGCAGCATACTTGTGTCACTTCAATTTTTTAAAAAGATTTTTTAAAAGAAAGCGAATGTGAATAGCCACAGGAACAGACTTGTGAGTGCACACTAAAAGGCAGGGCCATGGGAAACCGTGATTTAAGGTAAATCTTAAAGGAACTGTCAAACATGGCAATAAATGAGACATTTAAATATTTTGCTAGTTGATTAAAACAAAATCTCATTGGTAAATTGTTTCTTCATATAACGAGTGGGTCCCTTCCCTGATCCTCTGCCACACCCCGCCTCAGTGCTCCCCCATGCTGTCAGGACTGCCAGGGACAGAAGGCAAGAGCACGACCTGCTCTATGCTCCCGGTGGTGGTGGTGGGGGGACTGCCTTCCGCAGTGCCCTTCCCTGCACAAGTACCCTCCCTGCTGGCTCTGCAGATAGGGCCTTCCGCTGGGAGTCATCATCACCAGTTAGTTGCCCACACACATGCCCTCCCTCCCCCAGCATCTTCTGAAACAGATGTCCTGCTTGGAAGCCCCTCTGGGCTGTATCTTTGACTTTCAAGCTTAACCTCTTTAAGTGGAGCCCAGTGTGTTCCTGTTCTCCAGCAGAAAGCCTCCACCACCAGGCTGGACCTGAGTGGAAGGGGCCCTGTCACCCTTCACTCCCTGCCACTGTCCTCGATCCCTCTCCTCTACTTCCATCTTGCTTGGCCCTGTTGCTCTTGGCCTCCTTTGCCAACCTCACTTAGGGGTCCACAGCCACTCATTGCACTTGGAAGAAAACCAAGTTCCTTGCCATTTTTTTTTTTTTGAGACAGAGTAACATTATGTTACCCTTGGTAGAGTACTGTGGGGTCACAGCTCAAAGCAACATCAAACTCTTGGGCTTAAGCGATTCTCTTGCCTCAGTCTCCTAAGTAGCTAGGACTACAGGTGCCTGCCACTATGCCCCGCTATTTTCTGTTGTTGTTGTCCTTGTTGTTTAGAGGGTTCAAACTTGCCCACCCTGGGGCATGTGGCTGGTACCCTAACCACTGAGCTATGGGTGCCAAGCCACCTTGCCAAGATTTTCAATCCTCTGAGGGTTCTGCCCTACCAACCTGTCCCACTACTTTACAGCCTCCCCTCCTTTCCCTACCTCTGGCCTCCAGACCTCACCAGCCCTTCCACTCCCAGCCCCCTGGCAACCCTGGGCTTTGCAGCAAGGGTAGAGGCTTGGAGGTCATGCAGCCTAGAGATCCTAGAGATGAGCCATCTCACTGAGGCTCCACTGGCTCCAAATACCAAGATTTTATTCTTATAGAATCTCTTCCACAAACATGCACTTTTGGCTGGTTCCAAATACCGAGATTTTATTCTTATAGATTCTCTTCCACAAACATGAACTTTTAGTTTATAGACTTAAAAATGTAAAACTTCTGAAACGCTGTCCAAAGAGTTATATGA
>CAUYQV010038457.1:0-58220 GCA_963574575.1 Galagoides demidoff | reverse complement strand
GAATATGGGTAGAGGGGAGAGGGTGATTGGTGGGATCATGCGTATGGTTCATCCTATAAGGGTACATGTGAATCTCTCTAAATGTAGAATATAAATGTCTTAACACAATAACTAAGAAAAAGACATGAAGGCTATGTTAACCAGTTGGATAAAAGTATTTCAAATTGTATACAGAAATAGTATACTAGCTCGGCGCCTGTGGCTCAAGTGGCTAAGGCACCAGCCACATACACCTAAGGTGGCAGGTTCGAATCCAGCCCGGGCCCGCCAAACAACAATGATGTCTGCAACCAAAAAATAGCTGGGTGTTGTGGTGAGCACCTGTGGTCCCAGCTACTTGGGAGGCTGAGGCAGGAGACTCACTTGAGCCCAGGAGTTGGAGGTTGCTATGAACTGTGATGCCATGGCACTCTACCCAGGGGGACATCTTGAGGCTGTCTCAAAAAAAAAAGAAAGAAATGGTACACTGCTATGATTTAATAAAAAAAAAAAATTAAAAAAAATAAACCCAGGGCCAATGCTCTTTATCCCCTAAACTCAATGGCATGGTATTCTGTGACCCTCGTTGCGCCCCCCCTCCCCCAAACAAACAGGGCACGGTCCCTGCTTTACAAGTCCACAGGCTAATGGAGTCAAAGACTAAACAGATAATTACATTGAGGAGAGTTAGTATCTGGACAAGGCACAGAGCAGGCAATGCTTAACTCCCTATGAATTAATTTTCCCTTTCTAGCCAACAGGGAAAGGTTGTTACAGACAAGAAGAGCAACAGATGCAAAGGCCCTGGGGGGTGGGGTGCTCAGTGTGTGGGGTACCCTGGCCTTGCTGCAGTGGGAGGGGCTGCTGAGGCAGGTGGGGCTGCACGCTGCAAGATCAATGTAGGCCAAAATGGACCTGAAGCGATCAGGTTATGCAAACAAAGAGGGCCTTCCGTAGCACAGCTTCTGAAAGGACTCAGTATATTGTTATAGAGCAACATCTTAGTGGAGACATGACTCCATGTCAATAAAACAGAAAGGACGTTTTCAGCTCCCTGGTTCAGAATGCTCACCAAACTCTCACAGACTTAAAAACTGAACAAGTACAGCATGTTATTACAAAAGCCATCAGCTTTTGTAAATTGCTTGCTACCTACGCAAAGGCTAACTTTAAATCCACATGTCACAGGTCGGCTTTGCTAACACTGAAAAGTGAAATGGGATTGGTGAGGTCAGTTAGAGACTAACAAGAGGACGAGAGGAGACTTGTGAGGTTGTGCGTGGACACTGCGCCGGTCTGTGGGGCCCAGCCTGGGTAGGAGCTGGGAATGAATAACAAGGCTTTTCCTACTAAATTGGAAGAATGTTCTCTGAGGTTACGGTCTTTGGATTATTTCTAGTAACCTGCATGTTATGTTTCTAGTTATATTTATGTCATGTTAAATATGACTAAGGACTCCATTTACAGCCGCTGGGAAAGAAAGAGGCTTTTAGCTGTGCTGGCAAAAGAGGCACATTAAGGGATAGTACAAAACACGCCACCCCTAAGGTGAACAGAGTGGGGCCAGGGTAGGTGTGGAAAATCACATCTGAGAGGCAACATCTAAGATCATTTGTAGCATCGTGTTTTCTATTTTGGATTGTTCAAAGCCACAAAAAATGCCCCTGTATTCCTTGCACACACGTGTCTGCTCTACTGATGAGGTGAACAGGTTTTTTTTTTAAGGATTTCAGCATAATAGTCTTTTAACACATAACCTCATTTGCTGCTTCTTTAATTGCTGCTTTGTAATGTTTTATCTATTTTAATTACTGTTTTAATGTGCTGCTTGTACCCTAAGGTACTTCTGTAAAAAGGGTACCATTTTAAAAAATGAAGAACTAGATAAACAAATAAATGCACAGGTGAGGGATCACATTAGTCAACCCTGTGTCTAAAGGAGCATTTTTTTATTGGCCTGGTATTGCGTGCTAATGAGCCCTAGTCTCTCTTTCAAGTACAGGGCAGAGGTGTGACCATGTCCAAGGTCAGACATGAAGCCTGGCCAGAACTGGCCCTGGAAGGCAATATTCCCCCCAATGGTTGTTTTAATTTCCAATAACTAGAATTCATGCTATCACGTGTTAGTTTGGTCTTATGTTCTCAATAAGTTTTTAAAAGCAACAATAGCTCTGATGAAGGCAAAAGTACATATTTTCCTCTTCACTCTAGTAGCAATTGAATTGTCGTTCTTTTAGCCAGGAAATAAATCCCATAGACCCGATTCTTACCCTGAGTCATGTTCCCCTTAGTCACACACTCGATTGCATTCCTTGGCTTAATAAAATAGGAAATTGACTGTTGGCTTGGAGTTTCCCGACTTGAATGAGGCGGTGGAATGACTTAACACCCCTCTTCCCCGCCACGGCCACGCCAAGCTTTTTATTTCCGTATTTAAACAAGGCAAGGTCAAAACAATAGACGAAATTTCATAAAACAGTAGTGGTGACGCCTAAATGTTTTTACTGACTTCCTAAAAACACTTTGGAATTAGCTCCAACTGCGTTTATAAATAAAAAGGAAATGAAGATCAACACCCCGGCCATAAAATTCTTTTGGTCTGACTTGGCCGGATGCCTAGATTTCTAATGCATAAACAGGGTCAAATGTGGGGCCAGGATTGTCAGCGAAGGTTCTAGCCTCCCATATTCTTATAGTCAGAGATGTAAATGAAGTTGGTACGTTTACACGTTTACATGAGGTTGCGACGCACCCGCTCATTACCGCAAAGCCCAGGTAGAGGTGACGAGATCAGGTCACGGCACAGGGTCCTGGGCCCCTTGAAACAAATTTGGCTCGCAGAATGCAAAAAACCCCAATTTCATCTTGTTCCCCTCTCCTTTAACACAGAGGCACACTGACCTTCTTAGGCTCAGAAGCTAAGTCCTGTGATTTTTTTATTACTCTCAATCTTTTTTTTTTTTTTTTTTAAGTTTTCCGGTCACTTATAATAGCAGAAATAGTCTCAGTTCAGTCATGACTATTTTCAGTCACATGTGGTATGTAAACACCAGAGTCATGCAGAGTGAGTCCCCCCACCTGCTCAGGTCTGCCCCCGGGGCCGGGCTAATTATCTTCCTGCCCCTCGGCCCACCTCCTCCTTGCTAGCTTGGCCTCTCTAAGGCTGGGGACAGAGGAAGCAGAAGAAGTAAATGGGCAGGAAAGGTTTTGTTTGGGGTGTGACTGTGGTGCATTTCCCTCGGGTTATGGTGGATGTTGGAAGCTGGTTTGTGGGGGCATTTGTGAGCACCGTTCAGAGGCCCATCCCTCCCGGGGATCTCCAACCTTCAGTTCCCTGACGTGGCTGTGTGTTCCATCCATCCCTCTGTTGGTCCCAGAACATCTGACTGTGTAGCCCCTGTTTTCTCCTGCTGTGCTTTTCTCATCACTCCAGGTGACACTCTAGGGCAAGGTCTAATGCAGCTGCATGTAGGCTGTCTCCATCACACAATGCACATCGGGCAACAGGAAATACCCCCAGACGCATTCGTGTGCAGCAGCTTCCCAAACCGCGCTCTCACTCTGCTGATGGAGATTGCTCCAGTCAGCCAGCTTCTGACCCCTTAGATTTCTCTCCCGTGTGGATCAGGAGGCTGGGCTGCCACTGGGTCCGTCAGTCCATCAGACTGGTCTCATGGCATAAGCATCTTACGCCCATGAGATGTTTAAGCATCTGTGTTACCTCTTTCACACAGGAGATGGGATCACTTTGGCCAATGGAATGTGAATAGATACGATACACATCAAGTCCAGGCACAGGCTATTAGAGACTTCGGGAGTTTTAGCCCCTCTGCTCCTTTTCTCTTCCACAGGAGAACAGCATCCTTCACAGGGGGCTGCTCCTGTAGCCTGGATCTCAGAAGGTTAGAAATCAGACGCCACAGAGTCCCAGATGGAGTCAGGCTGAACTGAGCTCTGATGGACCCCGTAGAGACACTGCAGACCTGAAGCTGACCTCAAACCTTTATGTCCCTTGAACAAGAAACGTACCTCTGAGGTTGACAACCACTCAGATATTAGGGCTAATTATTCCTGTGGCAAATACTGACTCATACACAAGCCAAGGAGCCAGAGAGGTATCAGGACAATTAGGTGGAATGTGTCCTAGGACCCACGTGAAAAAAGTGTTTCGAGTAAAAGGAGGATAGATGTTAAAAATTGTTGATAATCCAATAAAGTTGCAAAATGAGGTTCGATCGTTGGATTTAGCAGCACTGAGGAAAGTGTCAAGACTTAACAACAGATTTGGTGGAATGATGAGGCCACTGCCTGACCAGGAGAGGGGTGGGGGTGGAGAGAGAGAGAGAGAGAAGAGAGGATTTGTAGGCACTGTGAGCCAACAGCTCTTTTGAGAGCACATTCATGTACTGATCTGCCTATGGACTCAGATGCCCATGCTCCCCTTGTCACTGCAGGCTAGGGGTGAGGGGTGCAGGTGTGGAAGACGGGTATCTGTGTGACCGAGCCCATCCCAGAGACACGTGGGTTAAATGCCACGATCAGCAACATCTGCTTTCTCCTTCCATGTGACACGCGCCAAATACTGGAAACCACCACCTTGATCCCTCAGGCCCCATCTACTGCAAATGCAGTTGGAGAAAGCTAAAATTATAATACTGTCAGTTATTTTTATAGCATCCATTGGAAGTGGTGGGACATGGTGCACAACCCAATGAGAAATTAATTACGAAGACATAAACACAAGCCAGATTTCCATTTCACCTTGGTGTCCCCTGAAAAAAAGAATCCCAGCAAAATGTTTGTGGTGAGGATTGGAGGCAGAACTTCTAAGTAAAACTAAAAAAGTATATATATATATATAAACATCATTAACTTCACAAAATACATTTACTCTGATAGTTCAAAAGAATAATTCTCTCTCTGAAAACCATTACCTCAAAGTTTGAAAAAATAAAATAGGGCAAATCGTGGTTTGTAAATGCCTTGCATGGCTTCTGTTTGAAATGGTGTCCAGTTAGTGGTCCCTAATGGTCCCCTGCTAACTTTTTATTAAAATCCTTTTCAAGGCCTAGAAAGGGCAAATTACTTCATTACCGTTGAAAACCCCCAATAATAAACAAGCTAGTGTTAGAATCTCCTATGAGTTTTCAATAATCAGAGCTGACCAGGTTACTTAAAGTAAAGCAACTAGTGGCCCATTCCTACTTCACTTAGTGGAATAGACACAGGGTGTCCAACCATTTTTTTTTTCCTGCCATATATTGGGAGAAAAAGCGTTATCTTGGGCCATGTATTAAGTGCACAAACACTAACATAAGCTGACGAGCACAAGAAAAGGTCAATATCCGACACTATAAATAAGCAAAATAGTCCCCAAATAATCTTCATGTGGCCCATCGGCCACAGGTTGAACACCCCTAGACCGGGCATTCTTGCTTGTCAGCAGAAACACATTTTGTTCATAGCCCCACCATCTGTCCCAATTTGGAGAACTTGTGCTTGTATCAACCAAAATGCCTACGGCAAAAAGTCATAGTGCAGGAGTGCAGGGTGAAAGTTCTGGCCTAATGTCGGCTACACAAAGGCAGGGATTTTTATCTCTTCTATGCTGTGCTTTATTTGTTGGCTGGCACACAGCAGAAGGTCAATAAATATTTGTTAACTGTGTGAATGAATGAAGGAAAGTACGGGGGATGGAGGCTGGCATTTGCAATGGGGGTGGTGCATGTGTCCCAGTAGGGAAGGGGTGGCCACGGGTGGAGATAGTAGGAGTAGAGCATGCTGGGTTGGCCAGAGGCATGCCGAAGACTGTGCGGTGAGGACGGCAGAATCTCCCATGCACATGGGGCACGGCATCGAAGATGAGTGTTTGCTACATCCTGGGACCTGGGTTATAAATGTTGCAGACTGACTCGCGGTGGCTCCAAGAAAGGAATGTGATAAACAACCAGATGGGCATTGAGGAGAGCCAGGGGGAATCCACACACCTGCCTGCTGGCAGATACTGAGTCTGGAAAGATTTCTCTGTATTCAAATACTAGCAAAGACAAGAAAATTAGCACATAGCTTATCAAGATGTTCTACTAAATGAGGAAAAAGGGACGTCTTCCCAAAGATCCAAAAGAAATGAGCTTCTGGAACTAGGACAAAATTTTAGAAAACTGTTAAGCATCCTCAAGAGTATGCATAATCCTGAACTAATAAGAAACAGATTGGAAAACCAACAGGGAAAGAATAGATGACATTGCTGGTATTTAAATTCGCCCAATGTTACTGGAAAGCAATTTGGCAAAATAAATTTTGAGCTTTAAAAAATATTCTACCCTTTGACTCCCTAATCCCGTTTTTAGGAATCTGTCCTAAAAAAGGAATCAGAGATACAAAAATTTTTTCACATTTTATAAATAATACTGAGAATAATAATCACAGCATCATTTGTAAAAGTCTACCCTAAAATATTTCCTTGTTCTAAATAAATTCTCAATTTAAATAAATCATTTTGGTATTATCATATGATTTTGTCGTTCAGTTCTTTGCAACACAATTTCAAGGAATACCTAATAAAATTAGAAAACTATCATGCTATATTTTTAAGTGAAAATATAATAGAATATCTGGGTTTAATAAAACACTATTTTATTGCTATAAAAATACTTTTGAAAATAGCATGGAAGAGTTAACAGTAATTATCTCTGCATGAAAGAATTTTATTTTTAAAATAATTTTTAAGTTTTCTAATTTTAGCACACAGGCATGTATTATTTTATGTTCATAAAAATTAAACATTTGCTCAAATGCTTGGTTTTGGATAATGCAAAATAGAATTGCGGGTAGTGCTTCAAATATACACAGTTACCACCTCCACCTTTCCGATAAGAATCCTGTTGAAATGACAGGAGTGTTTTATAAAACTGAATAGACCCATGAAGTCAGTGAATTTTTAAAAAAGATAGCTTTTATTTTGATGGCTAGATCAGAATAAACTGCAGTCCACACAGAGACTGGCTGCAGCAGAGGCAGCATCTCCAGATGAGCCTGGAAAGAGACCCAGAGTGGGCAGCAATGGCCCGCAGAGGGGGCTGACCAAACCCACTCCCTGCCTTGCAGCTAGGGCCTTCTAAACAAACAGGGTGGTTTGTCTAGTGTGGAGACAAACCTGAGGAGAAGACAGAGAGGATGCTTGAGGGGACATGAGGTGACCCTTGAAAATAAGAAAAAGAAGGCAGCCAGTGCCACCAAGAAGCAAACTGTTGGAGAAGCTTTTCAATCCTCATCTCCAAACACGGGCACAGTTCCATCCTGGGCAAACTATACTTCATACTGCAAGTCTAAAAGAAGAGCTATTGTTCTTCCAAAACATCTTCTAGTGCTTTTGCAAAACAGCTAGTGGTACACAGTACGATGCAATCTGCATTAAAGCATATTTTGCCTCTAATGGATAATTTCCTGTCTTAAGCAATGTCTTCAAAGGGACTTAGTGTGGTAGAATTCAGCGCTGATTTTTAAAAACTCCAGTTAAAATCCTTCATTTTGGCTATGCAATTGATCTTTAGGGTAGATGCAAAATGAGTGTTTCATTGCAACTCTGGATTTTACACAGCAACTTTCCTAAAACAGTTTCATCAAGGTTTAAAATGCATACTAGCAGGGAAAAGATTATATATGTTAAAGTGACTTATTTTTCTGAAGAGAAGTTAAGGATTCCAGGGAATTAAATGTTGATTAAGACATTGGAATCTATTTGAAGGAATACTAGTTCACTACTCACTGATACCCAAAATAAATGGAGGGGGAATTCCCCACTGCCTCATGCTTATAGAAGTAACTTTTCTTTGTTGCTTTTACTCTTCATTGTAGGAGTCCATATTACCAAAACCAGAGGATAAAAGATAGGCGTGAATGTTTGAGGAGGATATGTCTCATTTTGGGGGATTGGGTAAGCCATATCAGATAATTGCAAAGACAAGTTTGAAGATGCCCTAGCTATCATAACATACCACAGTTAAACACATGTATAACATTACTTATACATGTTATTAATATATAATTAATACTATATTATAGAAACTTAAGATCTTGATTACAAAAAATTGTAGTGGGAAATTTAATTTTCAATTTAATTTCAGAATCTTATGCCTCTAGTAAAAATGTAGGTAAAGATATGGGGACTATTTTTTTCTTCTCTTTAAACTTTTATTTTTTTCTTTATTAAATCATAACTGTGTACACCATGGAGTACTCTGCAGCCATAAAAAGATGGAGACTTCACATGTTTTGTTTACCTGGATGGAGCATTTAAGTAACATAATCAAGAAACTCAATTTAATACCTATGTATAGAAATTTCTTCTTAAAAATAGCACACACGTATCTTTTAATGTCTGTGGAAAAGACATGAGAAGTGAAAATATAAGAAAATCTTATATTTTAAAAATATAATTATTACAAGCTGTATGTTTTCATATTCAATACATTGGAAATTAATAAAAAAGTGACTAAAAACTGCAATTAATTTGGCAACTAAGAAACTCTCCCCCCGAAAACTTATCTATTAAGGAGAAATCATTCCAAATATAACAGTTGAGTTAGGCAATGATTATCAATGGGTGCAAAAAAGAAAGGGTAAAAATTGTTGGAAAGAGGATGTTTACATTGCATTCAATTATTGGCTCACAGATTAAGAACTAATTACAAAGGTAAAAATATACCTTTAAAGAAGAGGTCACCACTGTCACCATATGAACCTGCTTAGTATCAGTAGTAGTGGGCCAACCTTGCTTCATGAGCCGACCAATATGAATAGACATTATTAACAAGGTAACATCATTGATTAATATTCTTGCCCCAAATGTTCAACCCACATTTAAAGCCTTAACCTAATTTTCAGTTTACAGAAAATATAGCAGTGAAAAGAATGTATTAATCGATGCAGCAAGGGAAAAAGCAAGTCCAGAATATAGAACAGTAAATGAAATAACTGACCTGGTTTCTTCTAAACATTGATGTTATGGAAAAAACAAAAAAAGCAAAAAGGAAAAACTGATTAAAGAGAAAAAACCAAATGCAACACGTTATCTCAATTGGATCCAGAGTTTTAAAATGTCTATGAAATATGGTTTTTTTGCAATAACAGGAGAAATTTGAATAGGAAGTAGTAATATTGTGAATTTTAAAAAAAATTTAGATACCAATAATAGTATTTTGATTATCTAAGAAAATGTCTTTATTCTTAGGGAATGCACATTTCAATATTTAGATAAGATGTGTATAATATGTTCTTCATTCAAATGGTCCAGCAAAAAATAAAGCAATAGACGAAAAATACCCACATATAAATGTACTTAATATATATGCATATTATGAATATTGAGAGAAAGGTAAGAAAGCAAAATGGATGAATTATTAACAAGTGGGTAAATTAAAACAAAGTATATGGATATATTCATTTTGCTATCAAATTTGAAATTGCCAGTCCTTGGCTATTTTCAAGCTATAAATGACCATTTTACATTTGAACATACAAATTACCTTAGGAGATGCTGGAAAAGTGATAAAAGACCTACTGGTAAAAGTGATTCAAAGAACCAGAGAGCTTTACAGCTTACTTGTGTCTAAAGTTTAAAGACTAGGTCATTTCTATGTTATGCTATTTCAGACCATAAGAAAAATGGAAAATTCTTAGTTCATGTGATAAATATAGATAGTGTTAGTAATACCTAAACCCAATAAAAACAGATCCCTCTCCCCCCAAAAGAAAAAGAAAACTATAAGACTAATCTCAGTTATTATTATAGGTACAAAATTTTATGGAAAAAGAGTAAATCCTGAGAATGTAAAGATAATTCAATATCAAGACATCTATCAATATATTTCATCATGTTGATAAATTAGAGAAAAGCCTATAGGAGTATCTCAAAATATCCTGAAAATACTATTCATACACACACACACACACACACATATATATATTCTTATATATAACACATATATTCATTGACATTTCTAATAAAAGCTGTACATTAAAATAGGATCATATAATGATAGCCAAGCAGAGTTCAAAAGATTTATCATGTATTTTCTTATTTCATCTTCACACATTCAGTCTGCAGAAATAGATGCTGTTATCATCCCCATTCTATTCTCTAGAGTGAAGACAGAGAAGGCTGGGTGTTATGGTTGGAATGTTTTTTACTCCTCGAAATTTCAGATTGAAACTTAATTCCCAACACCACAGTATTGGAAGGTGTGGACTTTGGGAAGTGAATGGGATTAGCTTCCCTTATAAAAAGTCTTGATGGAGGGGGTTTGCCCCTTCTGTCCTTCCACTTTTCTGTTATGTGAGGACAGAGCCTTAGTTGCCTCCAGAGAATGCAGCATTGAGGTGCAGTCTTAGAAGCGGAGAGCAGCCCTTACCAGACACTTGAACCTGTCAGCCTTGATCTTGGACTTCCCACCTTCTAGAACTGTGAGAAAATAAATTTCTGAATACCCAGTCTCAAGTATTCTATTATGGTAGCAAAAAATATACTAAGACAATGGGGTCATACGATATTAATAATTATATAGTTAACTTTATAAGTGACTTACAGATTGGCTGTATTATTTGGCATTCCTACCAGTAATCAGCAATGTATTTTCTCTAATTCTATAGCTTGTATTTTCTTTTTCTGTTTGTTTGGTGCTTCCCCCCCGCCCCGCCCCCAGGCAGACTGTCCTTGTTTCCCAGACTGGACTGCAGTGGTACCATCCTAGCCGTATGACTGAACCTTCTAACTAGAATATCACAAGGCTGAGATAAAGGTATCCTTTGGGATAAATTCTTGCCTAAAGACTTAGGGGGAGGGACCTGCAACCTTGGGGCCACATGGCCACATATGGCCTTTTGGATCCTTGAGTGTGGCCTTGTGGCCTTTTGACTAAAGCCAAATTTTACAGAACAAATCCTATATTAAAAGGTTTGGATTTGGTTGAGGAACGGCATTTGGGGATCTGGAAGGCCACAGGTTCCCACTCTGCTGACATTCTTGTTGGCAGAACTACTTTTTTCCTTGAGGTTGTAAGCCTGTGGCTCTCTTTTTCTTGCTGGCTGTCAGTGGGGGCATGTCCAATTCTTGGAGCTTCCAATCTTCCTTGCCATGTAGCGACCTCTGTATCTTTGTGCAGCAATGGTGCACCGACTTCATCTGAATCTGTCTTCCTCTTCAAAGACTAGCCAGAAGAAAACTCTCTTTTTGTGAAGAGATTTTCATGTGATTAAGTCAGCTCTATGAGATAATCTCCCTATTTCAAAGGCAGCTATGCTCTATTAAGATCACCTATATGGTCTGTCTAACAAGGGTACAAGTGAACTTTTCTAGAACTAGAGTATAAATGTTTTAACACAACAACTAAGTAAATGACACAAAGTCTATGTTACCCAGTTTGATGAAAATATTTCAAATTGTATATGAAAACACTACACTGTACTCCATGCTTGCATTAATGTATACAGCTATCATTTAATTAAAAAAAAGATAATCTAAGCACAAAAGTAAAATCCATCACATTTTCAGTTCCAAGGATTATTCAAGGCATGTATTATACTAGGGTAGGAGAGGGGCAGGGAATACTGAGAGTCATTTTAGAATTCTGCTTACCACAGACAGTCAATGGTTCTAATACCATTTTTTGAAAACCATTTTTATCCCTACTCCACTGAATTATCTTTGAACCTTTATAAAAAAATCAATGGGCCATATTCACGTGGGTCTATTTCTGGACTCTTTCTTCTGTTCAGTTAATCTAAGTGTCCATCCCCTTGCCAATATCACTTTTCTTGGTTACTGCAGCTTTATAGCTAAATCTTAACACCAAACAGTCTTGAGTTTTCCAACTTTGGTTGCAGCTATCTTTGTTGTTTAGCAGGCCCAGGTTGGATTCGAACCCACCACCTTAGGTGTATGTGGCTGGTGCCTTAGCCACTTGAGCCACAGGCGCCAAGCTGCTTTTTTTTTTTTTTGTTTTTTTTAAAAAAGAGCATGTCTGCTGGTAAAAAATTTCATACTTTTGCACAGATTAGATAATTCTCATAATCTATCTTCAGGTTCGCTGAATCTTTCATTTGTCACCCTTCATTTTGCAGTTAAGCTATTTGAGTATTTTATTTTGGTTATTGCATTTTAAATTCTAAAATGTTAACTTATTTCTTTTTTGTATCTCTACTAATTAAAAAAAATTTTTTTTTCCATTCATGTCCATTGTGATTGCTTTTACTTCTCAGGGCATGGCTATAAAAGCTGCTTTAGAATCTCTAAACTTAACTCCAATATTTGTGTCATCTGTGTTTGGCATATTGTGAGATACTAATATTTTCCTGGTTCTTTAGATGCCAAATAATTTTGGACTAATGCTGGAAATTTTGAATATTATCTTAGGTGAGTCTGGATCTAGAGTGTTAAGTGACATATGTTTTAGGGAGAAGGTTTTATCAAGCAATAAAAGAAGATAGGTCCAGGATGCAAAGTTCCTACCTGACGGTTTTTGCCCATTCAGTTTCAATGTCCTTGCCATAGTCTTCACATCTTTCCCAAGCATGTGCTACCTAGTGTCCAGTCTGAAGGCTCAATAATGCTTTACCTTGTATGTCCTTTCTCAAAACCTTTGATGTGCTACTTAGGGCTGGATATATGCAAATACAGTTCAAGACCAAGCAAAACATTTATAGACAACTTTATAGATCACATCCTTGAGCTCCTTTCTCTCCACCATCTTCTCCACATTTTCTAGCTTCCCAAGTCCCCCTTTTCTCATCCTCTATTTAAAATACCAGGGCTTTAGTTTCCCACACTGTGGCATATTTTCTATGATTTTTCTGTAATATAGCATTTGCTTCCAAGAGAGAGAAAAAAAGCACGCAATGAGAACTTTCTCCCATGGTCTCAAGACCAAAGTTCTCTGTTTGGAATTTTAGGTGTCTACCCAACTGTCGCTGCCATTGTCTGCCCTATTCCCTCATGACTACATCGGATTGGGGCAAGAGAAAATGAAAAAAATAGCCCCCAGATCCAAGATAGTCGTCTACTTTTCTGATCCACAAAGGTCCTTTTTCCTACTCCTTGTTCTGGAACCAAAGAAATTATCTTATAATTTTTTTTTCTTTCTTCCTTGCTAAATAATTCTAGTCTCTCTAAATTGCCTTTGAGTCTAGGCCAAGAGATTCCAGGAAAACAACAACAACAACAACAACAACAACAACAACAACACACACACACACACACACATGAAAACTCACCATGTGTTTAACTGTACTCTGAGTTCTGGTTCACTAGCCCAATCGGTCTTCTACTATTTCATTTACTCTATAGAGTCTGCATAGAACTGCTCTGTACATTCTGTCCAGGACTTGTAATTGCAATCACAAGGGAGGTGAATATGTTTGTTCTGTCTTGCCCAGAAATGGAACCCTCTCCACAGACTCTAGACTAATAAGTTCCATCACAGCATTAAAAAAAAAAAAATCACTCCCACCCCCCAGACTTCAGCTATTACCTAAAGTGCAGATATATGTTATTACTTAAAGCAAGGGCAGTATATTGGGTCCTACTTTTTGATAATTGGTGAATAAATTCTCTTCAATGGGACAGAATGTCCATTGTTTGGTAAACTTAGTGAATGAGTGAAGCTTATTGATATTGATGTTCTCAAGAGCATGCTTAGGGAAGATAAATAAGAACAGGACTGGTGGTGGAGAGCTGGCAGTTGTGGAGATAAAGACTGTTATCTCTGAAACTGGGAAGATTCTGTACATAGAAAGAAATAGGGTATTAAAGAACCCAGATGGCATTAGAAGAAAATTTAGGAGCTCTGAATCCATAACACTTGTTATAAATCTAGAGTATTTTTAGGTCAACAATACAGTTTTCCAATATCTCTAATGTAATTTGTCAAACTAGATTGATTTGAGCAATAAATACTTAGATTTATGAAATGTAGAACAACCTTTTGAAAAGCACATAATTTTAAAAGGTAGTAGTGAATAGGGAAGGAATATAAAGTATAAGTCTACATTCAAATGTGTAAATTTTTTTATGTTTCATAAGAGAGCATATTCTTAGGTCTGTAGATTGATACAAATTGATACAAAATCTACAAATTGATATCAAATCAATGCAAAGTAATAAAATCAATACAGTTTGATGAAATGGTATAAATTGAATATCTGAAAAGTTCCTAAGCAAAGATTATTATGCTAAAAAGGACATAGAAGCATGTTTTAGGAAGAATTTTTCTTGAGCTATGGGATAAATAAAATTCTTTATATGCGTATTTTAAAAGAGGTTTGTCATTTTGAATGCTGGTATTGGAACTGCTTGTAAAATTGATGAATCTAGTTACTAAACAGAATGAACTAAACTCCTCAGAGACGTTCTATTTTCTATGAGAGCCTCCTTTCACAAATAATTAATTGGTAATACCTTATATTTACAAATTATTTCACAAATAATTAATTGATAATACTTTATATATGTGAGGAGGGGCAATTAAAAGAGTATTTATATAAAAAAAAGCTCATAGGTATTCTTTGCTTATTTTTATAGCAATATTTGCTGAGTACTTACTGTGTGCCCTAAATTCTTTATGCATACAATATTTAATCTTTATAACATTCTAAAAAGGAAGGTATTATTATTATTATTCCAATTTCACAGATTAAGAAAATTGGGGTATTGAGGCATTGTCCCACAGCTGGCAAGATGGGAAGGCAAGATTGGGACCCAGAGAGTCTAATTCTGCTGTGTATGTGCTAATTTATTTCATTAATACATCAATGAAACAAATTGCTAAACCGCCATGAAATTTTGGATGCTAGAAAGGAAACCAAACAGAACACTGTTTAATGTTAAGGAAACTTAAATATAAGTCTATTAAATTGATATTCCCTTATCTCAGTAATAAAGGCAATCTGTGTATGAGCAGTTATATTTAACTATGCAAATATTTAAGATTTAAAAAATATCTCTAAAGACAATTCTCTTATATCTTTTTATATTCCTATGATGGCTGTTATTTTAAAACTTTTAGCCCATGGGTATAAATGATAAATAAAGCATTCTAGGATGGCATGGTCAGAAACCAAAAGTAGAGTTTAAATATTTAACCAAAATATCAACAGTGGAGGCATCATGCTATCTAAAAGTTATTTATTCTGCAATGGACCTAGGCCAGGGTGTGCAAAAAAATTTTATTTTGGCTGACTCAGGGAAGAAGCTGAAGCAGGTTGATCCTAAATAAGGCTGGGAGATGAGACTAAGGGTAATTAATTCCTATAATTCTAAACTCCTATAATTGAGAAAGACAAACTTTGCTGCTTGCCTAATTTGGACTAGGGCTAGCTTTCCTTGCCTTTAACTCTTGCAGGTCAAAGAAAAAACCTGTACTGAAGAATTTTCATGATATATAAGCAGGGCAGCCCAGTCACTGATGATGGATAAGATTTCCTGTGTTTGCTATTAACAACTCTGTATTGGTTATAAAAGTACATCTCTTTTACCCCAGATAATTTGTTAATCAATGTGGATTGCAGGCATCAAGCATAACCCATTTTCAGGCAGGATGGTATAAAAATGCAGTAATTGGGTAAACAGGCCCTGAGCTTAGGTTGCCTAGACAGGAGTTGTACAGTGGTATGACCTGAGCCACTCTGCCAAGCCTCACCCACCCTAGGAAGTAGCCACTATTATCCCCATTTTATAGATTGGAGGCTGAGGCACAGGGAGGTGTGCTTTGTACTTTGTCATCTAATCTGGCATATACTAAGTACTCATTACAAGTTGGCTATTATTAGAGGTCTATTTAAAACTTCCAATTCTTTCTGGTAGAGTCTAGGAAGGTGGCATGCTTCCAGGTATTGGTCTATTTCCTCTACATTTTCATATTTCTGAGTAGAGAGTTTTTTATAGTAATCATTGATGATTTTAAAAAATTTCTGTGGTATCTGTTGTTATTTCCTCTTTATTGTTTCTGATTGAATTTATTAGAGATTTTGCTTTTCTTTTTCTGGTTAGTCTAGCCAGAGGTTTGTATATTTTATTAATCCTTTCAAAGAACCAACTTTTTGTTTCATTGATCTTCTGAAAACAGCATTAACTATACAAAATCTTCCCCAAAAGAAAGATGGTTTCACATCAGAATTCTACCAAACTTTCAAAGAGGAACTAGTACATATATTACATAACCTTTTTCAAAATATAGAAAAGGAAGGAATCTTCCCCAACATATTCTACAAAGCAAATATCACCTTGATCCTCAAACCAGGAAAGTACCCAGCAAAGAGAATATTATAGACCAATATCATTAATGAATATCGATGCAAAAATATTCAATGAGATCCTAGCAAATGACACATCAAAAAAGTTATACACCATGATCAAGTTGGTTTTATCCCAGGGTTACAAGATCAGTTTGACATATGTAAATCTATAAATATAAGATGCCACATAGATAAAATAAAAAAACAAAGACCATATGATATTGTCAATTGATGCAGAAAAGGATTTTGATAGTATCCAGCATTCTTTCATGATTAGAACACTTAGAAAAATAGGCTTAGTAGGAACATTTATTAAACTAATAGAGACCATCTATAGCAAACACACAGCCAATATAGTATTGAATGGAGTAAAATTGAAAACATTTCCACTTAGATTAGGAACTAGACAAAGATGCCCATTGTCACTACTGCTATTCAACATAGTAATGGAATCTAATAGTAGGCATTGATTAGTAAAGGAATCTAATAGTAATTCCATTGATAGTAATAGAATCTCCTAGCCATTGCAATCAGGCAAAAGGAGATCAAGGGTATTTAAATGGGGACAGAAGAGGTCAAACTCTCTTTACACAGCTGACATGATCTTATACTTGGAAAACCCCAGGGACTCAATTACAAAGCTCTTAGAAGTGATCAAGGAATATAGCAATGTCTTGGGATACAAAATCAATACCTATAAATCAGTAGCTTTTATATATACCAGCAATGGTCACGCTGAAAATATAATCAAAGACCCTATTCCTTTTACACTAGTGCCAAAGAAGATGAAATACCTGGAAATTTATCTAACAAAGGACATGAAAGATCTCTATAAAGAGAACTATGAAATCCTGAGAAAAGAAAGAGCAGAAGATGTTAACTAATGGAAAAACATACCATGCTCATGGTTGGGAAGAATCAACATTGTTAAAATGTCCATACCACCCAAAGCAATCTACAGATTTAATGCAATCCCCGTCAAAGCACCAATGTCATACTTTACAGAACTTGATAAAAAAATAGTACTTTGTTTTATATGGAATTGGAAAAAACCTTGAATAGCCAATACATTATTTAAATAAAAACGAATCAGGAGGCATCACACTACCAGGTTTCAGGTTATATTACAAATCTACAGTGGTCAAAACAGCCTGATATAAAAATAGAGATGATGATATATGGAATAGAGATGTAAATATGGAATAGAATAGAGAATAGTGATGAGGATCTATGGAATAGAATAGAAAATCTAGAAATGAACCCAGCCACATATCATCATTTGATCTTTGATAAGCCTAACAAAAACATGCATTGGGGAAAAGACTCCCTATTTAACAAATGGTGCTGGGAGAACTGGCCAATGACCTGTAGAAGAATTAAACTGGACCCCCACCTCTCACCACTAAAAAATTGATTCTCACTAGATAAAAGATTTAAATTTAAGACATGAAACTACAAAAATATTAGAAGAGAGTACAGGGGAAACACTTGAAAATATCATATCGGCCTGGGAAAATATTTTATGAGGAAGACTGCCCCCCCATCCCTCCCAGCAGTTGAAGCAACACCAAAAATATATTACTGGGATTTGATCAAGCTAAAAAGCTTCTGCACAGATAAGGGCACTGCAAATAAGGCAAACAGAAAGCCTTCAGAATGGGAGATTTTTGCATGTTATGATTCTGACAAAGGTCAGATAACTAGAATCTATAGAGAACGCAAACTAATACATAAGAAAGGAATAAACAACCCCATTTCTTTGTGGGCATGAGACTTGAACAGAAACTTCTCTGAAGATGAAATGTGAATGGCCAATAAACACATGAAAAAACGCTTATCATCTTTAATCATAAGAAATGTAAATCAAAAACACTTAGAGAGATTATATAACTCCAGATTAGCCCACATCACAAATTCCCCAAACTACAGATGTTGGCATGGATATGGAGAGAAGGAAACAGTTCTACGCTGCTGGTGGGAATGCAAACTAATACTGCCTGTTTGGAAGGAAGCATGGAGAATTCTCAAGGAACTAAAAGTTGACCTTCCATTTGATCCTGCAATTCCATTACTAGGTATCTACCCAGATGAACAAAAATCATTTTACAACAAAGACATTTGCACCAGAATGTTTACTGCAGCTCAGTTCATCATTGCTAAGTCATGGAAGCAACCCAAATGCCCATCAACCCATGAATGGATCAACAAATTGTGGTAAATGTATACCATGGAATATTGTGCAGCCATAAAAAGATGTAGACTTTACATTTTTTATGTTTACCTGAATGGATTTGGAACATCGTCTTTGTAGTAAAGTATCTCAAGAATGGAAAAGAAAAGTATTCAATATACTCAATACTATTATGAAATCAGTATATAAACACTCTCATATGAATAATAAAACACAAATATAGCCTAACAAGGGGGAAGGGAAAGGACGGGGTGGGTGTAAGGTGATTGGTGGGAGGAAGGAAGGCATTTGGTGGGATATATGTTGGTATAGTCACCTAATACGAATAATGCAAGGGTATATTTCAAATAACTAAGAGTAAATATAAATGCCTTACCACAAAAAATAAGTGAGGTGATGGTTAAGTTAATCAGTTTGATTTAAGCATTCCACTTGTACATCATATCGCCATATTGTACACCATATATGTGTACAGTTATGATTTAATTCAAAACTAAATTAAAAAAAAAGTTGGCTATTATTGTTATAGTGTTTAGAGGCTAAAATTTGGAAACTGTAGTGGTCATCTCTTTGACGGCACTTTCTAATGCCATCTGGGAGACAAGTTTTTTATAATTCTGGTATTTAAGATTTTCCACACTGTGGAAAGCTCAGATATTTTGAAGAAATGGGTCCAACATTCTTATCTTGGGAAGCCCAGGAGAGGTTTGCATTGTGGGCTTCATCCTCATGTGATGTTCTTGCCCAAAGTTTGTTAGCTCCTTGTGGTACCCTATCCTTAACCAAGGATGGAGGTTATCATCTGTAAACTAATTATCTCGTGCCACTGCCATAGAGCTCTGCCTTGCTGGTCTTTGATGTTTATTTGTAAGTACGTGTGATCATTTGGTTGACGATCCTGTTTACTGACTTCTGAAGTGCAAAGCCTGGTACCTTTGATCTTTTTTGTTTCCTGGCTAACAGCAATGCTAGCTGGGTTTTCCTCACCACCAGTATTAGTGTGTTCCCCAGAAGGGAGGTGATCTAGATTCCAATCAAGAAACTATTCTATTTTCTTTTACATGGAATCCTCTAAAATAATGCTGGAATAGTCTTTTTCTCTAGAATTTTATGAAACAAAGGTCTGATTTATTTCGAGTGCTGCATTTATTATTATTTTTTAAAAGAAAATTAAATATCTTTAGGTGAAGAAATTTGTTTTTGGTTTGTTTTTGAGACAGAGTCCTTCTCTGTCACCCTGGGGAGAGTGCCATGGCATCATTGCTCATAGTAACCTCAAACTCCTGGGCTTAAGTGATCCTCTTGCCTCAGCCTCTTGAGAAGCTAGGACTATAGGCACCTACCACAATGCCCAGCTAGCTTTTTCTATTTCTAGTAGAAATGTGGTCTTGCTCTTGCTCCGGCTTGACTCCAACTCCTGAACTCAGGCAATCTACCTGCCTCAGCCTCCCAGAGTGCTAGGATTATAGGCACGGACCACCACTCCTGGCCTAGACAAGAAATTTGAATGGTACTTAGGAGAAAGCACCACTTAATTAATCGAGAATTTGTTCCACATGTAAATATTATTTTGCATAACCCAAGAATAGGAGTATTGCTATTTTAAAGTCATTTCCAACAAATTGCAATTCATATTAAACTGTTAATTTTTACCTTATATAAAACATTTTATTCGCATCCTTACTATGGGAATTTGTGGCTAACTGGCACATTTCATAGGGATTACAAAAACCAACTCAGTACACGTCTAATAATTTAAGAGAAAAAGTATAGACTCAAGAGGGGAATGCCATGTAATGTGTATAAACAAATCATATTCTACATGAAGATGTTTGGGTTCATTCAAAATCACATTTGCATTCCTGTCCCTTGAATTTCCTCATTTTTGTCATTTTATTAAAACTTTAATTTATATATTTTTTGTTATTTATGGGAAGAGTCTGACATGAAAGTTGGTTAGTAAAATGTTACTCTGTAAACAAGCAAAGCCTTGCTAAATACAGTCTAAGTAAGTGATAAGCAACTATGGGCTTAAAATCTATGATGAAGAATTTCTTTGATAACATTATAAACCATGACAGGGAAGCAGAGCATATGATGGTTATCACTATAATGTAGTTGAACCAAAATAATGTCATGCACTTGTGTGTGTGTTCATAAACACACTAACTTACGTTCTGCTCTTTAAAGCTTATTAGGGCCTATTTCCTTTCCATTGATCAATGCACAGTGCTCCTTCCTCTTAAGTAAGCCCCTCTCTTCCTTTAATACTGGAACTAAGGAATCAACACGGCCCAGGTAGGTGTGCCTGGCCTCGGAGACCCCAGTCAAATCTGACGGTATTTAATTGTAACCTGATCTCCACTAGGGGATAGGAAGTCTAAACCAGCAGTTGTCCAAGTATGGCCCTGGGACCAACAGCACCAGCATTTCCTGAATGTGGTGGACATGCAAATTCTCAAGTCCTGACCCAGACCTACTGGATCAGGAACTCTGGCAGAAACCCAGCAATCTGGGTTTCAGTGAGCCCTCCAGGTGGTTATGATGCTCACTCACGTTTGGGAGCCACTGGTCTTAATGTGTTCTTGTTGCCTTGTACCCTGTCTGCCTGGGTGAACTTCCTGGGCACCCATGTCTCTTTGCACTTCAGTTTTTATCCTTTAGTATCCTTGTGAATGGATCACTGGTCTGCTGACTGGGTTTCTGCTCTAATTTCAGATTTATACTCTAGTTCTTAGCTGAGATGGTCACTTGACCGCTAGATAAGAGCCCTGTCAGCTACTTTCTCTAAGGGTATCACATTCCTATCGTTCTCATTTCCTGTCCTGACTGGTGGCCAAATTGACACTGCATCACTTGGGCCATCTGGAGCCAATTCCCACTAGGGCATTTCCATGACCTGGTAACCCTATCTAGTGCTCCCAGCAGACTGGCCTGGGCTGACCTTCAGGCACCTCAACCCTGGATGCTGTGGTTGACATCACTGTCCTTCCTTTGTTAGGCCCTGTCCTATGACCTAGATAATTGTCCTAACCTGCCGAAAGCCCCATTATCATACTTCTATCTCCCTGCTGAATTTGATACCAAGAGGCTACATAAGTTACGATACCTATTTGAAGTTAACAGATAGATGCCTTTGGAAAATACTTATAGAAGAGTTGGATAAACATTCTAGTATGAAATGTGTTACTAATCTGGGGACAATTTCTTCAGGGTAAAAGAAGAAACAGCAGAAAACAAATTCTGTTTGGTTACTTTAAGAAAATGTTGATAGCACTACATTATGTTCTGAATATTTTAACTTGCCTGATAGTGTATGCAATACTCTTACCTGGTAGGGATTGGCATCATCTAAGTTTTGCTCTCCAAGCCCTCATTTTTCCATGCATGGATCCACCTACTGAATTTTATTCTCCAGAAACCTGAACACATCGCTGTCTTACTAACAGTTCACAGGGGACTTAGTGCTATCGAGTTTAATGCAATATGTGTACTCATCCATAGGAGCCTACAGGTAACTACCACTGTGAAAGAAATTGCGAAGCACATTTATATGCTTAGAAAATAATTCAACGAGCATCTCAAAGCACTCTATTCACCTTTAGTCAAAGCCCTTTTATGTGTTTAGCAATATTCACGGTACTTCAAGAGGCCCCCCTTTTCCTTGAATTTGGTTTAATACATAGTCACTTGGCCTGATTTGAGCATAAGCTTTCTTATGCTAAACTTAAGAGACCGGCTTTTACTACTTCTTGTCAAATGAATGGAAAATTATCAGTAAATGCTTAACAAAAGCATTTATATATGTGGTTATGCTTACTTAATTTTTATGAATTATTTATTCCATCGTACTATGTGCCGGGCACATACTAGGGGCAAGAACACCAGAGTCCTTGTCTGTAAGACTCTTCTTGGGAATTATTTTCCAGTCAGATGGATCTTTTCCCATCAGGTGTGGTAAGTGTGAATTTGTCTTACAGAGAATGGGTGGGGACCAGGGAGGGACAGCATGAGAGGTGTGGATTTGAGAAATACATTGTGATTTGTGTAAAGTACGGCTGTTACTTTCTGGACTGTGAAAATGAGGACTCAGGTCACAGGAATGTTTAAATAAGGACAACAACATCCTAAAATAGATTTCTCCATGTTGCAGTTGGCACCAGCCATCCCTGTTCACCGGTCTCCTGCTCCCTCCGCACCTCAGGTTCCTAACAGTCATCATCTAGGCACTGCTCCCTGGAAGGCCTCTAATTGAAGCCTTGACCCCCTTTTCCTGTAAGAAAATATCTAACTTGTGTCTATGGCATCCCTCTGGCTAAGCACATGGCTCACTAACCACATATGTTTAAGCATTCCCTCTGTCCCTGTTTTTATTGTAAGTGCTTCAAAGAATTAAAAACAAAGCAAATTCACCTTCTTCTTGGTATTACAACGTTTCCTATTATCAGTCCTATGAGACTGTGAGCTGGAGGACAAGACCTGTGTCATATTTATTTTTGTAAACTCCATGGCATATCACATTGTATTGAATAAATACTGTTGAATGAAAGAATGGATAGATGAATAAATTCATTTCTAGGGACAGACTGTAAATAGACATCTTAAGACCTCTAAGACTCTTGGAAAAGTCAATTCAGTTGGTGCTGGGTCATATCATTTTACCTTGTGAGTGAAGGTCAACTTGACTCCAGGGAAGTTAGGGTACAGACCTGCCCTTGTACTGTTGACTACATCAGAATGTCAGAAATGGAACATTACAGCCATGACTTGCAGAGATGGCTTGTGCTACACAGGGCCACTCACCTGATCCGAAGCCAAGTCAGCATGGGAGTGGTTCCTCCTCCAAATACCCAGACAGTGAAGAACACGAGGAGCAGCGTGGTGGTAAACATCATCTGTTTGGGCTCAGATTCTGTGTTCCGAATAGCCAAGGCAAATGCGATCGCTCCTCGCAAACCTGGTGGTGGGCAACCCAGAGGGAAAGTAAACATCTTGCAGGTCCTACTCTTATTTCAATGGGTTTATCTTTACAGTAGATAATGTAAATTGTTGTGTGTTTGCTGACACAATATTTTAATTAAACTTTTCTTCCTCTCTCTTTTTTAAAAATTGTTCAGGTTCATGGAGGGCCCAAAGAATTAGGTTACACTGTTTGCATTTGTTAGGTAAAGTCCCTCTTATAGTTGTGCTCCGCCCCCAAGAGGTGTGCCATACACGTAACCCCCATCCCCCTCCCTCTGACCCGCCCTATTTTGAAATAACTTCAGAGTCACATGGGGTTGTAAGAAACAGTACGGAGAGATGATGTGGACCCTTTCCCCATTTCCACCAACGACAACATTCTGCAAAACTGTATCTCACTATCTCAGCCAGAATCTTGATATGGACACAGTGGAGATAACGAACGCTCCATCTCCACAAGGATCCCTCATGGTGCCCTCTCACAACCTCACCTCCATCCCTCACATCTGCTCCCTCCTTCACTCCAGGCAACCAGTAATCTGTTTTCCTTTTCAATAATTTTGTCATTTCAAGAATGCTACATAAAAGGGATCATGCAGTGTGTTGCCTTCTAGAATTGCCTTTTAAGACCCTGAATAATGCTCTGGATATTGTTGTTGGATGTATCAATAGTTTGTTCCTTTTGTTGAGTAGTATTCCATAGTATGGGCAATCCACAGTTTGTTGAAGAGTATCTGGGTTGTTTCTAGTTTGGAGTTATTACAAATATGCCTGCTGAGATTAGCATACCATTTTTTATGTGAGCATGGTTTCCATTTCTCTGAAATAATGCCCAAGAGGGTAATCACCGGCTAGTATGGTATTTGTGTGTTTAGGTTTTGAAGAAATTACCAAGCTGCTTTCCAGAGTAGCTATAACATTTGTATTCTTACTACCAATATATAAACCATCCAGTTTCTCTTCATCTTTGTTAGATTTAATGTTGTCACCCTTTTTTACTTTAGCCATTCTGACGTGTCTATGGTGACACCTTTATTATAGTTTTAACTTGCATTTTCCTCCTAGAAATGGTATTGAGTGTGTCTGTCTGTAGACTCTTCTGGGTGACAGGGCTCTTCATGTCTTTTTTCCATTTTCTAATTGGAGTTTTGAATTTTTTGTTTGTTGAGTTTCGAGAGTACTTTATGTATTCTACATAATAGTCCTTTGTTTGATATATTTGCAAATGTTCCTCCCACTCTGTAGCTTGTCTTTTCATCCTCTTAAAAAAGTCTTATTAAGTAAATGTTCTTAATTTTGATGAAATCTGATGTGTTGATTTTTCCTTTTAGGAATTGTGCTTTTTGGAATTCATAGTCAGGTCTATGAACTCTTTGCCTAGCTCTAGATCCCAGTGAATTTCCTTTATTTTTTTCTTAAACATTGTATAGTTTTGTATTTAAGTCTATGATCACTTCTAGTGAATTTTTGTATAAGGCGAGAATTTTAGATTGAGCTTCATTGTTTTTTGCCTTTGGATGTCAAACTGCCCTATTGAATTTCTTTTGGACTTTGGTCAAAGATCAGTTGGATATATATGTGGGGGTCTAGTCCTGATTTCTCTTTTTTTATTCCCTTGATCTTTGTGTCTGTTCTTATAATAATAAACTGTCTTGACTATTGTAGCTATCTAATAAGTCCTAACCTTGGGTAAAGTGATTCTTCCTACCTTATTTTTTGTTTTCAAGATTGTTTTCACTATTCTAGTTCTTTTGGTTTTCCATAAAATTTTAGAATAATATTGTCCATACTAAAGACAGATCTTTCTGGAAATAATTACTTTTTAAAACTCAAACGTGTCAGACAACAAGGAAAACTAAACTTATGGATCACTGAAAAATTAATAATTAAATTATCCTTAAAAATTACTACCGATTATACACTTTAACAAAGTCTGTAATCTAAACATATGAATACTTGCCTTTTCTCTTTTTAATTTTTCTTCTTTAATAATGATATGCTAATTGAATTTTTATGAATTGATATTAAACATATTTACAAGAGGTATTAAGGATTAAATGCTAGAACTTCAAATCAAAATGTGATGACACTGCTACAAACTGACATGTAGACTCTGAAGAAGAGTAAATAAAGGCATAAGTAGGAAAAGAAAGGAAGAAAAACAAAAGGTCTCTCTTGGCTAACACATGAGTTGCCAGACATTTATGGTCCTTGTTGTAGTGTATAACAGGAAAAAGGAAGATTTACAATGACAGCTACTATAAGTCAAAGAGGTAGTGATTCGGTTATTTTTATAGGAAGGTTTAAATCACATGCATAAAATGTCAATGATCTATTTTTTGTAATATTTGCTGTAGCATCTAGGTTTCCAACTCTTTATTCAAACATTAAGGGACTTTTAACCGTTGAATACAGGATCAGAAGAGGAACACTACAACCATTCTGGTTCTGACTCCTAGTTCCTAACACAGACTATAATGCTCCTTTTTCATCTCCACGCTGAGACTATTCAAGAGACAAGTGGCATAACACAAGATCCAGAGGATTAGACTAGAGAGACTTAATGCATTTTGCCTGAAACAAGGAAACCTCAGAAAGAAAGAAGAACATGTCCTTTGATTATAAAATACCTTCAAGGAACAAAATGTAATGGAGGAAGGAAATTATTCTAAATCTCCCATGTAGACATGGAAATGGCCTGAAGATAAGGAAGATAACATTTGAAGTAGATATTAATAGAAAAGTTCTTATACCTCAGAAATTCTGAACACTTGAGATGGCTGTGCTCCAGGAGAAAAGTGCCCTTACCAGAGGTGCACGTGCATTCCGCTGGGCACAAGAGTGGGAATATTAATAACCTTTAATCCTGGGGACTATTTTAATAATGTTCTCACCAGGAAATACAAATGGCATCGTTAGGAAATAAGAGCTCAAGGAAGCAGTCTTGCAATAGACTTTGGTATCTGAGGAGAGAACTTATAGGTCAAGCTAAAGCTCCTAGCAGTGTTTAATCACAGCGCAAGACTGAAGTTCAAGGCGATCTTTCCAGTTTTTCTTTTCCCGAAGCTCATATTGATAGAAATATCCATCAGGCAGCATTGTGGCAGATGATCTGACTTTACAAGTGTTAGGCGATAAGTTGCTTTGTTTTTACTGTTATAAATATTTGTGGTTGTTTTATTTTGTGTTTTTGTGAGAAAGAAAAGAATGGAAATGAATAACAATTAAAACTCACTATGTTCTATTTACAACAAACTCTTTCATGCTGGATATCAAAGTAGGCAATCATTCATCTTCCTAAGAATACTTAATAAGGTATCGTCATTATGTTCAACTCATGTTAACTATGTTCTCAAATCTACATTATCTGTATGAGAGCAGTTATTGGTTTAAAAATATACTCAGAATATATCTTACATGCTAATTTCTAAAAGTATATCTTTTATGCTGAGTTCTAAAAAAGTACATAAACTTCCCTATATTTATAGGAGGTGCAATGTAGAGATCTCTGTAGAACACGGAGAAGTACAGCTGCTCTCTTGTGGCAGGTTAAGAAACATTGCTAATTAGGGACAAACTCCAAGATGTTGACGAGAGGATGCCTTCTCAATATGGTGATCGCCTAAATAAAACATACAAAAACAGGGTGTATTTTTTTTTTGAGACGGAGCCTCAAGCTATCCCCCTGGGTAGAGTGCTGTGGCATCACAGCTCACAGCAACCTCCAACTCCTGGGCTCAAGCGAGTCTCCTGCCTCTGCCTCCCAAGCAGCTGGGACCACAGGCGTCCGCCACAATGCCCGGCCATTTTTTGGTTGCAGTCATCTTTGTTGTTTGACGGGCCTGGGCTGGGGATTCGAACCCGCCACCTTAGGTGTAGGTGACTGGCGCCTTAGCCGATTGAGCCACAGGCTCCGAGCCAAAACAGGGTGTATTTTAAGGGATTATCTGTCCACAGCCCTGGCCACATATGGTTCATATAGCAGGTGTCATCCCTGAAATGGCATAGCAGCGCCGGAAGCCTGGGTGAAGTTGCCGAGTGGATAAAGTGAAGGTAACTGAGAACTCCACACAGGATGGACTATTACCTCTTTCCTACTCAGCCTTCATGACGCTGGCATTATTTATCATGCATTTGGAGCCTAGACAATCATTTTCTTTGTTTTGTACATCTATATTGATTACCTCCCATGGGGAGGCTCTGTGCACACTGATCTTTTCTTCTGAATATCATGGTTTGGGGCAAGAGAGGATTTTAGGATTGAAACAAATTACTTTGGCTACCAGCAAAATACTGAAAATGAGGAATTAATATTGATGTAGGATTTTCTTTTTAGCAAAACATTATTTCTAAAGAACACATAAGACTTCACTTAGAAGCTCAGGAAAGCTAGAACTTGTCAAAACTTGTGCCAGACTTTGCCCCCCTTCTTTGTACAGGTTTTGGTGGGCTTTGACCCTTTGGATTGACCTTTCTTTTCCCTCTTCATTTTGGCCACCTAAATAAAATAATTCTGAACTTTTAGGGATTGGTAGACCACAACAGTTCATCTCAAATGGGTTTACTTTGTAATGATTCTGACATATTTCATAGACTCAGTTGGAAAGTTAGCATCATTTCCGAGAACAAAGGAATTACCTGCAATTAAATGTGGTTTCATTGAAAACTGGCCCCTATGGGATTCTTCTGTAATTATGTTGGTGTTCTATTCATAGCATTAGAAGACTACTGAACCAAGGAAAGCTTTCTAGCAAGGACCCCTGCTGCAGCAATGTGCAGCTTCCTCTTCATCTTTAAAGAGCAAAAGCGAACCTTTTAATCAACTTCTAATGTGCAAATGTGTTCAGAATGGGTGACGATCAGATATAGCGACATTCCAATCACAGGAATATAAGCACCTCTCAGGGCATCGTCATTGAAGGTGCAGAGCGCTACGCTATGATTTCTTGAGCACTCACTGTGTGCAAAGCTTTATCCAAGACCCGGTGTGGGAAGGCAATGATGAGAAAGTCTGGTTCCGCTATTCCATTGCTCGGGATCCTACAACGACGACTCCCTTAAAGGGCAAACACTGCTAAGGTGTACCAGAGGTGCTAAAGCGGGTGCTTTGAAAACACAGTCTGAAGAATGAAAAGATAAGCTTGCTCCATTTAATGAGGGTCCAAACTGTCATTGTCAACAGCCGTGTGACATCTAAGCCACTGAAATCACTGGTGGGGTGAAAGAGGTCTTTGCATATGTGGTTTTCTGTGGCTGAATTGTTTTTTCTTGTCCAAATTCTCTTCAGTTCTTTCTCCTATATCACTCATCCAAATTTCAACTAATTCGAACTGATCTTGAGCACTCAATTGAGACACTGCTTTCTCTCTCTCTCTCTCTTTTTTTTTTTTTTGAGACAGAGCCTTAAGCTGTCCCCCTGGGCAGAGTGCCGTGGCATCACAACTCTTGGGCTCAAGCGAGTCTCCTGCTTCAGCCTCCCAAGTAGCTGGGACCGCAGGTGCCAGCCACAACACCCGGCTATTTTTTGGTTGCAGCCGTCATTATTTTGGCAGGTGCGGGCTGGATTTGAACTCCCCACCTTAGGTGTATGTGGCCAGCACCTTAGCCACTTGAGCCATAGGCACTGAGCCGAGACACTGCTTTCTCTCTGGAGCCTCATCTGACAGTGTAGTCTGGCTTGTGCTATATATTCCCAGTACACCCCTGGTGGCCCTGTCATAGCCCTTACTACAGAGCATTGTAACTGTTGTTTATCTGTAACACTTGGACCTATACCAATCATGACAGGTGCTCAGTATGTATTTATTGAACAAATCCATGAATGGATACATTTTTTGATTCTTTATGGCTCCACATAACACATAGAAAAGTGATTAATATGTAATGTTAGTAATACATTATATTATTTAATGCATTATATTAATGTAATATAGTTTAATGTAATGGTTGAGTGATCATTTCTGCAAGTTCAGTTTCTGCCTTTTTATTATTTATTGAGATCCTGAAAACCTTACCTATAAACCTATCTCACCTATACGTGGTGATTTTTAAGGCTAGACTTGTGCTTTGTAACTAGAAGTACACATCAGAACCACACGGGACTTAAAAATCCATGCAGCCACTCATGCCAGTGTGTCTGGACTCCAGAGACTGTGGTTCAGCAGAGACTGAGGTGCATGATGGCTCAGGTTCCTCTCACTCTGCCCTGTGCCTCCCTGCTCCAGGCCCATCTGTGCACACCCTGCTTGTGCCCCTGACACACACACTGGTCTCAGTCTCACTACTGCTCTTCTCTCCTCCTTTCAAACCATGTCATGCATGTCTCTCAGAAGGCTTTCTCCAAAACCTAGTTTGACGAGGTCATGACTCAACTTTGCAACCACACATAGCTTCCTGCAGCCCACAGACACCCTTCAGTCAGACTTCACCCCACTTGCCCCTTTGCTTTCTCTGCTACATGGAGAACCCTTGTGAACGGTAGTGATCCTTGCCTCTGTGCCATGACCCACTGCGAATCCCTGGCTTCACTTCTTCTGGAATTCCGCCTTTCCTTTGGACTGCTCTCAATGTCACCATTTTGAAGCATCTTCCTGCCTCCATCCCATTCTCATGAAGTTTTCTTGGAAGACTCTAGGCCACAGTCTTTTCTTTCTTAGAAATCCCATAAAATGTACTGTCCACTTGTATTATTAAGTCATAGTCGGAGATGAATCAGTAGTTTAATGTAGTCTGTTCTTTTTCCTCAACTTCCAGTACTTTAGAAGGTTAGAATTACATCTTCCTGACATAGTTCTTATAACTTAGATTACTACCCAGAGCATAGAACCCAGTAAATGCTTTTCAGTTGAACTATGGCTATGGTTTCAGGCCCTTTAGACATGAGATGGTGATATTCACATATCCATTCAGGCATTCATTCATTTAGGCTCCAGGGTACAGCAGCAAACAAGAGATTGTCCTTGAATATGCTTCCAGATTAGTTATGTAAGGGGCTGTGAAGAAAACAAGAGTAGGATAACAGGACAGAGCATGTTTTTATGTGAGGGGTGAGATGTCAGGGGTTAGGAAAGCCTCTTTCCTCTGGAGGGGTGACATTTGAGCAGAGACCCTAATGGGTATCTGGAAGTTAAAGCATGTCAGGCTTTTTCCAACAGGTGTAAATCCCTGGGGCAGGGCTATACCTGGCATGCTTAAGTAGTAGCAAGGAAGCTGGTGTGGCTGGAATGAAATGAATGGACTGGGGGTAGGCGGTAGATGAAGATTATGACCAAGAGGTAATAGAGCCATGTCAAGCCAGCCTTTTGAATACAAGGTTTTTGATTTTTTTTAAATTAAATCATAGCTGTGTACATTAATGTAATCATGGGGTACAATGTGCTGGTTTTACATATCATTTGAAATATTTCCATCAAACTGGTTAATTCAGCCTTCACCACATTTTCTTAGTTGTTGTGTTAAGATATTTATACTCTACACTTAGTAAATTTAACATGTACCCTTGTAAAATGCACCGTAGGTGTGGTCTCACCAACTATAGCCCAAGAAAAAGGGGAAAGAGGAAAAAAAGGTTTTTGATTTTTATTTTGAGTTTGAAAACTTCAGGAAGATTTTATGAAAGATAGGGATGTGATCTGTTCTATGATAAGAAAATAGATTTCCAGAGTAGAGGCAGGAGGCCAGTGAGGAGGCTGCCATATTAGTCCAGTCAAGCAGGGGGCACGGATCAGAGCAGGTTGGTAGCCTGGTAGGTGTGGGATTTAGATCAAAGGTTGGTAATGTTTGCTGGGGGTTAAGGGTATGAGGAGAAGGCTTTGAGAACTGATGGTCTGAGTGCTGGAAGAATAGGGGAAAGCTGTGGGAAGAGCATGCTTGGGTGGACAGGGGCTGTCAAAAGTTGTTATATCAGAGATGCCTATTAGTCTTCCAGAGGAGAGAGGTTGAGTGGGTGGTTGGATAGAAAAGTCGAGAGTGCAGGGAGAGAGGTTGGGATCATTTTACTGAAGAGTATAGAAAGATGGAAAGGTAGCTTGGAGTTTGTAAAGTATAGAAAGATGCAGTTTATTTTAAACCACGTCTGTTTTTGCCTCCAGGCCTTTGTCCTTGCAGCTCACCCCACCTGCTGCAGTCCCACCAGGCTGTCCCTAGGCTGCTGCCTGTCATCATAGTCCTCAGAAGGGCTGCCCTGACCACCTGATCTAGGTCCCCTTTAATCCAGGTCTGGTTTATGTCTATTATCGTACTTATCACCATCTGAAATGATCATGTTTACTTTTTAATCTTTGAGATTCAGTTCCCTTCATTACCTTATCAGGTCTGCCGTGGCATCCCTGGTGCCCCTCATAGGTAAGTCTCCATAAGAAGTAGATAAATGCATGAATGAATGAACGGAAAAAAGAGCCATTTGCATGAATGAATGAATGAATGGAAAAAAGGGCCATTTTTATACTTTAAAACACAACTGGAACCCAAAAAGAACTTGAGCAGTGAATGGAAAGAGATGCAGAAACGTCCCTGGGAAATTGATCCAACCTTCAAAAGAAATGTCCTTTAGATAACCTATTTTTCTACTTATCTTTCCATTTGGGATATAATCCATTGAAATCCTTTTTTTCCCCCCTCTTATTTCAAGTACTCTGATGGGGTTGATTTAAAAGATTTAACACATTCTTATTAGGAATCTGGTAAATCAAACCCTGGTTCAGGTCTGAAACTGAATTATCTATTGCTTTCACTCCTGCTGAAATCCTGTGACCTTGCAAAGGGTAAACTATGTTCTGCAAAAGTGACAGTTTGGTTTCAAAATACATTCTCTCCAAAATAACTAGCTGCAACCTTGCTACACGGTTCCACTTTCTGTTCAACATCATTGTATCACACGGAAATGAAGCCAACAGACTGTTTTCAATGGGAAAACTTTCTGCATTCAAAAGTGAGTTTTCCTGAAAATGAAGTTTGTGTTAGACAAGCAGAACTTTCTTTCCTTCATCTCTCTTCCTGAACTTGAATCATTTAAACTTAAGGCTACTGGGAAGGAATGTAACATGACTCTGATATATTTGAATATAAAATAAAGCTTGTTTTTGGAAACCTGGGCAGCCAGGAAGGGTAATTAATTGTAAATAGGATTAGCTCTGTCACAGCTCTGAAGTCAACATGCATAGATGCCTCTGGCTTTGGAGGTTTATTTTTATGTAAGGAAGGGGGATGTAGTAATAAACTGTGGAATAATCCTCACACTGGACCAGCTGAAATTGTCAACAGAGTGTTTCAAGAGAAAGGCTAACAGAGATCCAAAGAAAGTCAACATTTTGTGGGAAGGACCCAACTTACAGCTTGCTTGAAGTCCAAAGGTCAACTCAGATGTTTTCTGTGTAGACTAATTGTTCTCAGCTGGGGCCATTTTTACCCCTAGGGAATGTTCACGCTATCTAGAGTGGCGGTTCTCAACTTGTGGGTCGTGACCCCTTTGTAACAATGATAATACATCCTGCATATCAGATATTTACAAAATGATTCATAACAGTAGCAAAATTAGTTATGAAGTAGCAATGAAAATAATTTTATGGTTGGGGGTCATCACAACATGAGGACCTGTATTAAAGGGTCGCAGCATTAGGAGGCATTAGGAAGGTTGAGAACCACTCAGCTAGAGACATTTGAGGTTGGACTGTGGTGGACAGTGAGGGCTGGACAGAGACCACAGTAACCCGACAAGAAGGAGACAACAGTCATATAAGTGATCTAGAGTCACCAAGACCGCCAGTCCTGGATGATGCCTTTTCCATCCTGGATTTATTCCTAGGACATTGGTTCGGGTCCCAGTAGCCTTCAGATCTTTTCCACGTCCCACCAGTTACCCATTATCAATAAGCTTAGCTTCTCCTGCCATCTCAGGGGCTTGGGCATGTGGAATAGTGAATTGGGGGTATGTCAGTATGTCACCCAGACTGACCAATAAAAACTTTATTTATGCTAAAAAAAAAAAAAAGTGGGGCAGGGGGAGATGAGGGAGCTACCATGACCTGGTTAGTAGAGGTCAGGGGTGCTGCTAAGCATTCTACAATATGGGGGAAAGTTCCCAAAACAAGAACTCACCAGGCCCCAAATACCAATAGTTGCTGGGGTTGAGAAACCCAGCTGTAGACCTGGGATTTCTTTGTCCTATAAGAGCAATGTTGAAAAGAAAGACACTATTCCTACTGCAGAGGGCTATTTTAGCAAAAATGGCTGTCTGTCCACCAAAACCTATTCCTCTGTGGTCCATAGTATGCTGCTATAACTGTGTAAACTATGTGTTGTGGCAGCTCTTGCAGCTAGATATGGCCATGTGACTGGTTCTCACCAGAGAAATGAGAGCAGCAATGGCAGTTCTTATCTGAGACTTCTAAGAAACATCTATTCCTACCCTCAGCTCGCTTTCCCCTTCCATCAGCTGGGTATGAATTGTGAAGTGGTTCCCATACTTTAGCCACATCAGAACCACCTGGAGCACTTGCTCATCTTGAGGTTGTTCTGTGGTAGGACAGAGAATCTGCATTTCTAACAAGTTGCCAGGTGAGGCCCGGACTGCTGGTCCATAGACCACACTTCCAGCCGTAGGGAATTATGACGTCACAGGATGGAAGGAGACTGGTTATGTGCGAATCCCCATCTGAAGAGAGGCACCCCCCCTTTCCTTGCTCATACCAACCCCAGCCTGTGACATGATCCAGAAGGATCCAGGCACATGTGGAATGCTCTTCCTGGCCAGGTCAGTGGAGGCTGTGAGGTGGGGGTGGAATCCTGCCCTACTCACTGAGCTTTGGTGAATCTGGGAAGGACTTGTTTGACCACATAGCATTTGAACCTCCCTGATCTATCAGAGCTCATGCTGAAAATTTCTAAATTACTAAGGGCCCTATGGATATTTTGCACAAGGCATTTTTAGATATAACTGCTTCTTGCTCATCTGCACATATGACTTTTTCGAATCAGTCTTATTGACTTCTTTTGAACTCTGTCCACAGCACCTAAAGGCAGAATTAGAAAGATTGGTGCCTGGCATAGACAGGGTAATTTTTTGAACTTGATTTGCTCATGTTCATAGTTTTCTAAGGTTTTGTCTATGTGATGACAAAAGCAAATAATTAGTAAGTAAATTCGGACAGAAAATAGGAAAAAATAATGTAGTCCATTTGTTTGCTTCCGTCAAAACTATCAATCAGATTTTTGTGATATCTCTGGACATCTTGAAAAACTTCAGTGTACATGGAAAGTTCTTGAATTAAATGATACAATTATTTATTTGCCTGTTACCTTCTGGGACCTCATCCCTGAAACACGGGGTGAGGTGACAAGCCCTCTGGACTGCCTCTTTCCATCACTCAGTGCCTCCCCGGGGCTGGCAGGCTCTTGTGGCTGCACCACCTCAGTATATAGGATGGTCTGGTCATTTGCAAGATCTTGCCACTTAGATTCAATAAATGTCTAAGTAGATTGTGACATTTTTATATGTGTCAACTTGTCCTGGAGGGAAGGTGTAGGGCAGACAATGTATTTTCCTCACAAAAATTGGTTCTTCAAGTCACAATATTTTGATGCACATTGGGAGTAATCACAGCATTTTGATTCATGTTAGGAGTAAGTTACTGCTGGAACTAATGGTAGAATTTCAACAATGGTTCCTGAAATGAAGAGATTGCGGGGAGCAGGGGCCGTAGACCTTTATCTTCTGCAGGAATGTCACTCACACTTAGCTTCTGCCCAAGACACTGTGTCCCCAGCAGTGACTTGTCAGAGATTTGGAATGAAAGCATCAGTCTCAGATAGGAAGTTTTCCCAAGACTGGTTGTGAGTTTATATGAATTGTACGTCTGTGAAAGCACTAATGGCTGTCTTGTCCTCTTCGGTGCTAACGATGATAAAAGAAACTCCCATTTTGAGTGTCTCTTAGCTGGTGGCCCCTGAGGCAGGCATTTTAAATATATTTTCTGGTTTAGTTTTCAACACTGGCCATCCTGGGAGTTGAAGGGGTTAATCACCTTGTTCCGAGTGGTTGAGTCCTCTGCAAAGCCTTTCATTAAAACAGCAGTTCCTATTTAAAAAATATCGTGGTATGCCAAATAGCAAAACCTAATTTGCTGCTTAAAAATGAAAGAGAAAGTGATTTTTATTCTAAATTTATTTTGGCGCTAAGTGAAGAATGATAATGTGTTGACTTAATAATGGGAGAAAAGAACTGTATAGGGCTGGCCACAGTTGCAAGTTATTTCTCAGATCTTCTGAATTCATCATAATCACATAACCTTTCCTCAGCATTCGAAACAGTGAGGACTTAATGGGCTCTGCAATTCATATGGGTCTACTATACTCATCTGCTGTGTCACAGCAATGTGGCTTGTGGCTATTCATTATCCAAGATGACTTTTTCTTGTGACTGGCACAGCCGTTAAAATACTATTGTGGCTCATCTCTTGCATAAGCTGGTTAACCCTATTCCATTTGAAGGCAAGACCACTTCAGTCACTGGTTATTAATTAGTGCCTGCTCCAGTCCATAGCGGGTACCACTTGAGAGATGGGGGCTCTCTGGGAGTTCATCCTCTCTGATGGAGAAAAAGTTCCGGTCCTGTGCCCCATGAGCTGGTTAATGGCTTTGAATTGGTAAAGAAGAAGCAGTGTCCTAATCAATTACACAAGATATGTCAGGACGGAAAACAGATGTAGCATGGAAGGGTGAGGGTTCACTGAGTGCTGGGCAAGGAGTTCTTGATAGCATGAGCGCATCCTGTGGGCTAGCTCTCTGTGGCAGTGTGAACGAGGGAGGAGAAGGAAAGTCCACCTTGTAGAGAGGCCCAGACTCTCAGCTAATCCTTGCTCATTCATTCATTCATTTATTCATTGAGACAGAATCTCCCTCTGTGGTCCTGGCTAGAGTGCCCTGGCACCATCATAGCTCACAGCAACCTCAAACTTTTGGGATCAAGAGATCCCTTTGCCTCTGCTCCAGAGTAGCTGGGACTATAGTTGCTTGCCACACGCCTGGCTTTTTTTTTTTTTTTTTTTTAAATAGAAATGGGTTTCATTCTTGTTCAGGCTGGTCCACAAGGCCTAGTTAGTTTTTCCTATTTTTAGTAGAGATGGGGTCTTGCTCTTACTCAGGCTGGCCTCAGACTCCTGAGCTCAAGCAATCCACCTGCCTCAGCCTCCCAGAGTGCTAGGATTATAGGCATGAGCCACCACACCCGGCCTATATATACATTTAAAGAAATCTTTTTTTCTAAAGTTGAATTTGGGTTGGTTTAGCTTGATTTTTTTTGGGGGGGGGCCAGGTCTGGGTTTGAACCCACCACCTCTGGCATATGGGGCTGGCACCCTACTCCTTGAGCCACAGGCGCTGGCCTAGCTTGATTCTTGACTCAAGTCACCTGGCCAATGCAAAGGTACAGTTTTAATGCAATCTCAGGGTTTTAATAGGAAAATAAACATCCCTCCAATACAAAGCAAGCAAAGATTTAGAAAATATTGTCAAATCCACATGCTCCTTTTAAAGAAGTTGCCAATATTTATTGTTATTAACACTCGGAGAAGGTTATTTTTTATCCAGATGCACATAGGTTAAAAATATTTCTTGTCATTAAACAAAGTTTTATGGTTGATCTCTTGCCTTAAAATTATTGTTGCTTAGCTCCCTCCTGATAGGATAGGAATGAATCATCCCTAAGCGACAGTATGAATGAAAGGTACAGTTTAGGGTAGGCAGAGAGTGTTGTGTGTCATTCATTCATTCATCTGTTCATCTACCAAATATTTGTGGAAGGCTACTCAGTTTCAAGCAGCCTGCTGGGGGCTGCAGCATAGAGACAAGCATTTTGTCCTCACAAATTTCCCAGTCTAGAGTAGACACAGGCAGGCAAACCAAAAATCATGGTGGAGCGTGATGACTCCTACAAGGGAGAAGTATTGAGTGTTATGGAAACAGACGAGAGTGATGCTAGCCCAGATGTGAGGAGGTACCAAGGCTTCCGCTAGAGAGGAGGTCTAAACAGAACCTGAGAATAAAAGGAGCCAGCTGAGCGAGAGAGGGAAGGCGAGGAGATGTGGAAAAGGTTCTAGGCAGCCTGAGTGCCTTGGGGAAGAGCTCAGCATGTTGAAGGGTCTGGCAGAAATTCAAGAACTAAATGAACAGTGTTGCGCTGATAAGATGGCAAACAGAAGAACAAGATTGGCATCCCGGAGCAAAACCTACAGAGGTAAAAGGAATGGGTTGAAGAACGATGTTCAGAAGAGAAACCACGACTTCTGACTGTAATCTGAAACATGCTTCTCCAACTTCCACACCACGAATTACCTGGAACCTTTGTTAAGAGGCAGGTTCGGATTCAGTATTTCTAACAGGCTCCTAAGAGATGCCAAAGCTGCTGGTTCATGAACCCCACTCTCGGGTATCAAGGATCAAGAGAAGCTGGAATTGTTCCTTTTACACAATGGTAGGTAAGGATTGTGGGACATTCCTGGTGGGTTAATGGAGTTTCATTAGCCTGGATAGGCACAGACACAGATTCCTGTTTCTTGGCATTGCTGAAACAATGACTTTCTGTTTTCTTTACTTTCGTAAATTCCATTTTTGTTTTCTGCCTAGCTATCATTGATGCCAGCTGTGTAAGGCCACTTTTGGGTCAAAGTCTCGTATTGTATTCTGACCATGGCTTTACTGGTGGCTCATCCAAAAGACACTGGAAAGGGGGGGTCTACACTTTGGAGGTGGTTGTTAAGCTGCCCTTGCATACAACACTGGTGTTCCTTGAGCTGTAGGACACAGAGTTCCACAAAACTTGGATAGTAATGGCAGCCTTTTCACAATCGAGAGGGGGAAAATGAATGTTAATGGAAAAAATTTCCTAATTTGAAGTTTGTCTTCCATGCCTTTCCCCTAATCCTTTGGTGCTGGCAGCAATTTGAATGATAATGAGTGCTAGTGGACAAAAAAATGAGCTGCAAACATTAGCAGCAAAGCCTGGCACACTCTGTCGTTTTTATGGCTATGTGAGCTCTTGGATGAGGTTTCTATAAATCCGTAGACCACATTTTACTGGTTAAAACGCATCCTCCTTTTCATGATAGGACACATCAGGGTTTTAGTGTCTTCTTCAAAGGGCATCAGAAATCAAAGAATTTGAGAAGCAGCGTCTTCCGGCATATCATCTACCACAACCCGTCCAGGTGCTTCCCTAGCCTGTCTCCTGGTTAGATGAGCACCACAGCTCTGCAGGATGGCTCGTTAGCCCAGCAGTTCACAGTACCCAAGTCACTGTGGTTTCAGGATGGCTGCCAGGGTTCAATTGGCCTTGGCATTTCCCCTCCTTCCAGCAACTCCTGGCTCTTATTTAGTTTTAAATTAAATAAAAATTGCAGCACATGGATTTGAATTAAAACAAGAGAACTGATCTTTGTAATATGCACCACATCAATAGGAAAGCTAATTTGTGCAAAGCACATCTCCTTTAATTTAAACCACAGAGCACTGCCTCTTTGGTTTCAAGGGAACTAAGAGCTGAGGCGGGGCTGTTCGCTCGTGTTAACTGGGGCTGTGCTCCAGAGCAACAGGAACAGTTTCAGGGGAGCTTAGCATTCCTCCTAAGCCCTTTGTGCTGGGTGTCACACAATACACCAGAGCAGCCATGGCCTTCTGGCCTTGAATTTAAAGAAGGTCTTAAAAATGTCTCAGGGTATACATCCCCAGTTGACTCTTAACTGCATGTGAGCTACCAAGAATAGAATTTGCATTATTAAAAACTTCTCAAGACAGAAAAGACAGACAAAGGAGAAAGACTCCTGACCTGGAGACTCATTCTTCATTTCCATGTTCCAAGTCTTCATGTATGTAGATTACTACAAAATAAATCAGGTGGGATTTATACTAGGTAAGAAATTAAATTCGGGCCCTGAAGGTCACTTCATTTCATTTAATTGGCTTCTAGGCAAAGAGTGGAAGTGGGAGGAGATGGTGGCAGTGGCAGTGGGTCATCTAGGAACAATGTGAACTTTGCTCAAAAACATTGCTAACTAGGAGCCATCTACACAGCTTCCAGCCTTGTTTCAACACACCCTGAATGCTCTTCTCATTCCCAGGAGATGAGTAAGAAGCAGCTGGAGTTCTTACACTTTCACCTCCAGGTGCATCCAGATTTGGAAGCAGGTGTGGTTCAGATTCTGTGGGGTCTGAAGCTGATTCATTTTGGGGCTCTCTAAGAAAAATAGTACAAAATATTTTACTTATGCAAACTTTAAATGCTCATCAGAACACTCCATTAGGAGTGGAGGTTTTCTTTTACACGGTCTTTTACTTTCATCTCAGAAGCGACCATGTAAAAGAACACCTAAAGCTTGTTCATTGCCTTCACAGCAAATCCATCTCTGCTTGAAAGGCTCCTTTCCCGCCTAGTGCTGAAAAGCATGTATTAAATATGAAGTGAGGGTAACCATGAGGGAAAAGGATTTATCACATGGTAGGTGTCACTGACCAAGCCAGAAATTTCAGTTTCTTGTTTGCCTGGCTGATGAACCTCTGAGGTGCAGTCTTAGTGAACCAAGTTTGATCCAAACTCAGCTTTCTCTAAGGGCAGGGTCTTCATCTTTGTCTCTGTTCATACAAATACTTTCCTCAGAATATTTCCGTGAACAAATGTCTGCTGAATAAATATCTGGATGACTATGAATGAGTGAATTTAAAAATAAATTCACATTCTCATTTTAGAGAGTCATTGCTTACCTTCTCCAAAGGACTCTTTACCAGATGTTGTAAGCTATGTAAAGAAAGGATCTGTCTACATTTATTTGTGAGGCATGGGCAACTAGATTTTGCTAGAGAGCTATTAAAGCCATCCTATGAATAGATGAAAACACACTCTAATCATAATTAAGAGTGCTAAGCTATATTTTGAAGCAAATATTCTTTAAGGGGACTGAATTTTTCTCCTGGTTTTAGCAGGATGCTCTTACACACACCCAGAAAAGCTAGACAGTGTGTTATTTGATCTCTTTTGTTAACCTTTTCCTCTGCCTTATGTTACCTTGAGTTGACCTTTTAAATTCTTTAGTTGCTAGCAAATGTATTTAAACTTTAAGTCTTGAGTAATGTATAGCTATCAGAATTCAAGCAGAGAATCAAAGCTGAGTCTAGTGTATTTTCTTTTGAAGAAAAATACCACCCTGCATGAGATAAACTCACCTGATACTTCATGCATTCTGATGGGGGTCAACGCGTGCAGACTAGATCCTGAGTTTATGGCTGGAGGAGGGGTCACTACATGTTCAGTCTATTGTGAACTGGATAGAAGTCAGGTTTGCACGAGGAACAAGTTAGACATGCTGGCTTAGCCTGGGTTAGGAAGAACATGGCTTTGATTTAATTTTTGTTCTCATGACCTTGAGGGTAAATCTGAGGTAGTGTCATGTAGATGACATGTTGCTAAATTCAAAGTCAAGGACCCTGGGGCTCATCTCACAATGAGATTGTGAGAAATATACTCAACCACTCTATGTCTCCTTTTTCTTCTGAATCTGCAGAAAGAGACCAATAATGGGATCCTGGGAAGACAGCAGACTATGAAGCACCAGTAATTTGTGTCCTCACCTAGATAACTGCCCTGGCAGAATCTGGGTGAGGTAACTATTTTGGAATTCTGGTGTCTATCAAAGGCTTGCAACTCCCAGGAGAAGGCTTGGACAGTAAATCGTGATTAATCGTGGTAGTACAGTACAGTTGCAGCTGCCCATCACTCGCATCAGTCCTGTGGCAGCTGTACCTGTGTTCCTGGAGCAGCTTGCGATCAGCTGCAGGAGCCAGGATGGGCAAAAAGGACTCTTTCCTCAAATATAAGGGATCTTGATTGCTGGCTCAGATCACATAGGTACAAAGAGTCTTGTGGCCACTGTTGTACCTTCCCTTATTGTTATAAATTCCTCCCCTTTTGCTTATGTGAATTGTAGGAGATTTAAAGGAACAGTTCCCTTTTTATGGCCTCTCTTCAAGTTTCTCTAATTCCCCTTATAGAAGCAAGGCATTAAACACTAGGGCATTTAAAAATAACTATATATACAGAAAAATTAGAAAGTGACTACGCAAACTCAGGGAAAGGCACATGTTCAGAAAAGACCTGAGAAGAACTTAAGTTTACCCTTCAAACTGATCCCCAGCACAGAGTCTACAAGTATAACAACAACAAGTACAACAACAACAAAAAACAACAATAACAAAACCCAGTGAACCCTGGGAAAGGGGAAAATCTACTTTCCAGAGTCTAAAATATATGATTAAAATATTCAGTTTTTAATTAGAAAAAAACACAAGGCATACAAAATTTAGCCATTCAAAGGAAAAAATAAATCAATAGGAACTGTCTCTAAGTAAGACCTGATGGCAGATATAATAGAGAAAGATTTTAAATAATCTCAAATATGTTTAAAGAACTGAATGAAGATGTGGAGCAAGGCAAGTACTTTACATGGAAGCACATCAAACTTTCCAATCGAAAGCCAAAGATTGGTAGACTTGATAGAAACATTATCAAACTATATCCATCTATAAGAGACTGACTTTATATGTAAAGACACAAATAGATTGAAAATGAGAGGATGGAAAAAGTTATTCCATGTAAATAGTAACCCAAAATGAAAAAGGTAGCTATACTAATATAAAACAAAATAGATTTTAATCAAAAAAGTTTACAAGAGACAAATAAGGATGTTATATACAGTAGAACCTCCATAAGTTGACCACCCAAGAGACTGTAACAAACTGGTCAACATACAGAGGTGGTCAACATAAGGAACTAGGCCTACCATACTGTTATGAACATGTGATGCATGTCCAGTCCATGAAAATTAGGTCAACTTAAGGAGATGGTCAATGAAGGGAGGTGGTCAACTATGTATTAATAAGAGGTTCAATACCTTTGCAAGAAGATATCACAGTTATAATCATTTATCTGCCAAATTACCAACCATCAAAATATATGAAAAAAAGATGATAGAATTGAAGGGTGAAATAAATAGTTCTATAATAATATTAGAGACATATTACACACAGAGTATTGGAGACGCATATTATTGAATAATATTCCATTCAATATTGAATGTAACCAAAAGTTGGTTCTCTGAAAAAATCAATAAAATTGGCAAATTTAGCTAGATTAACTAAGAAAAAGAGATAGAAGACTCAAATTACTAAAATAAACATGGGCACACTACTTCTGATTCTAGAGAAATTAAAAGAATTATGAGAGTACTATGAACAATTTAATGCTAACAAACAATTGAATAGTCAGATGAAATAGGTATATTCCTAGAAACACAAAAATGTACCAAGACTAAAGCATGAATAAATGAAAAGCCTGAATAGACCTGAATAATAAGAACATTAAATCAGTGCTCAAAAATCACCTGACAAGGAAAACCCTGGATCTAATGACTTCACAAGTGCATTTTATTAAACATTTAAAGAAGAACTAATACTAATTCTTCATAAACTTTTCCAAAAACTTGAAGAGAACAGAGCATTTCCTGACTTATTCTATAAGGCCCACATTACCCTCATACCAAAGTCAAAGAAAACTATAGCTTGATGTCCCTTATGAACACTGATGCAGAAAATCTCAGCAAAATACTAGAAAATCAAACTTGGCAGTACATTAAAAGGATTATATGACATGTAAGGATGGTTCAATACATAAAAATCAGTTAATAAAATATGCCACTTAACAAAATGAAGGAGAAAAATATGATTATCACAATCGATAGAGAAAAGGCATTTGACAAAATTCCATGTTTCATGATTAAAAAAAAGACTCAACAAGATAATAGAAGGAAGCTATCTTAACATAATAAAAACCACATATGAAAAAACAGAAAATATAGCAAATATTATACTCAATGATGAAAGACAAGGCTTTTCCCATAAGGTAAAGAATAAGACAAAGATGCCTATTTTCACCACTCCTATTCAACATAGTACTGGACATTCTAACCAGAGCAATTAGGTGAGAAAAAGAAATAACGGCATTAAAAATGGAAAGAAAGAAGTAAAATTATCTGTTTATAGATGATATGATTTTATAGGTAAAAAACTCCAACAGTTCCATAGAAAAAAACTGTTAAAGCTACTAAATGTTTAGAAGTAGACCTAAGGAAAAATAATAGTGCTAGTAAAAGAATTTAGCAAAGTAGCAGGATACAAAATTAAAATATAAAAATCAGATGTATTTCTACACATCAATAATCCACAATTTTTAAAGGAAATTATGAAAATAATTCCTTTCCCCCACTGAATGTTTTTAATTGGCTTGTCAAAGATCAAATAATGGTAAGTAGCTGGGTTCATCTGTTGGCTCTCTATTCTGTTCCATACATCTACCTCTTTATTTTTGTGCCAGTACCATGCTGTTTTGATCACTATGGATTTATAGTATAGTCTGATGTCTGGTAGCGTGATTCCTCCTAATTTGTTTTTATTTCTGAGTTATGTCTTGGCTATTCGAGGTTTTTTTCTGATTCCATATAAAATGAAGTATTTTTCTTTTTGAGATCTTTAAACTACGACAGTGAAGTTTTGATAGGGATTGCATTAAAATTGTATATTGCTTTGGGTAATATGGAAATTTTAACAATGTTGATTCTTCCCAGCCATGAGCATAGTATAGTTTTCCATTTGTGGACATCTTCAGCTATTTCTTTTCTTAGAGTTTAATAGTTCTCTTTATAGAGATCTTTCACGTCCTTTGTTAGATAAACTCCCAAATATTTCATCTTCTTTGGCATTACTGTGAAAGGAATAGAGTCCTTTACTGTTTTTTTTAGCTTGACTATTGTTGGTATATATAAAGGCTACCAATTTATGAGTGTTGATTTTGTAACCTGAGATGCTGCTGTATTCTTTGATCACTTCTGAGGGTATTGTAGTAGAATCCCTGGTGTTTTCCAGATATATAATCATATCATCTGCGAAGAGGTGCTGGGTGAACTGGCTGGTGACCTGTAGAAGATGGAAACTGGACCCACACCTTTCACCATTAACTAAGATAGACTCTCACTGGATTAAAGATTTAAACTTAGGACATGAAACTATAAAAATACTAGAAGAAAGGGCAGGGAAAATACTTGAAGTAATCAGTCTGGGTGACTATTTTATCAGGAAGACCCCCCTGGGCAATTGAAGCAATACCAAAAATACATTCATGGGATCTGATCAAACTAAAAAGCTTCTGCACAGCCAAGAACACAGTAAGTAAAGCAAGCAGATAGCCCTCAGAATGGGAGAAGATATTTGCAGGTTATGTCTCCGACAAAGGTTTAATAACCAGAATCCACAGAGAACTGAAATGTAGCAGCAAGAAAAGAACAAGTGATCCCATTTCAGGGTGGGCAAGGGACTTGAAGAGAAACTTCTCTGAAGAAGACAGGTGCACATCCTACAGACATATGAAAAAATGCTCATCATCCTTAATCATCAGAGAAATGCAAATCAAAACTACTTAGATATCATCTAACTCCAGTAAGATTAGCCCATATCACAAAATCCCCAAACCAGAGATGGAGAAAAGGGCCACTTCTGCACTGTTGGTGGGAATGCAAACTAATATGTTCCTTTTGGAAAGAGGTTTGGAGAACACTTAGGGATCTAAAAATAGACCTGCCATTCGATCCTTCAGTTCCTCTACTAGGTATATATCCAGAAGATGAAAAATCACTTTATAACAAAGATGTTTGCACCAGAATGTTTATCACAGCACAATTCATAATTGCTAAGTCATGGAAGAAGCCCAAATGCCCATCAACTCATGAATGGATTAATAAATTGTGGTATTTGTACACCATGAAATATTATGCAGCCTTAAAAAAAACAGAGACTTTACCTCTTTCACGTTTACATGGATGGAGCTGGAACATATTCTTTTTAGCAATGTATCTCAAGAATGGAAGAAAAAGTATGCGATGTACTCAACCCTACTATGAAACCAATTTGTAGCTTTCATATGAAAGCTATAACCCAACTATAGCCCCAAAAGAAGGGGAAATAGGAGAGGGAGGGGAGGGGAGGAGAAGGGGGAGGGTGGGTAGAGGGAGGTTAATTGGTGGGAACACAACTATGGTGCATTTTACAAAGGTACATGTTAAATTTACTAAGTGTAGAGTATAAATATCTGAAAACAATAACTAAGAAAATGCGGTGAAGGCTATGTTAACCAGTTTGATGAAAATATTTCAAATGGTACATAAAACCAACACATTGTACCCCATAATTACATTAATGTACACAGCTATGATTTAATTTAAAAAAAAGAAAATGATTTCTTTTATAATAACATCAAAAAGAATAAAATACTTAGGCATTAACCAAGGTGAATGAGTTTTACGATAAAAACTATGTGACGTTGCTGAAAGAAATTAAAGAAGATATAAAAAATGAAAACATATCCCATGGTCATGGATTGAAAGACATAATATTGTTAAGATGTCAATACCACCCAAATCAACCTACAGATTTAGTGCAATCCCTATCAACATCCCAGTGGAATCTTCTTGTTGAAATATAAATACTCAGACTCAAATTTATATCAAGGGACCTTAAATAAATAAAGCAATCTTAAAAAAGATGAAGGACCCAGGCTTTCAGATTTCAAAACTTACTTCAGAGTTACAGTAATCAAAACGAGATGTTACTGGCATAAAGACAAACATAGATCAATAGAATAGAATAGAGAGAGTCTAGAAATAAATCCTCATGTAAATGGATTGGGTCAAATGATTTTTGACAAGTGTGCTGAGGCCATTCAATGGGGGAGAGGATTAGTCTTTTCAACAAATGGTACTGAGGAGAGACCTGAATGTCCACATGCAAAAGAAGGAAGTTGAACTCTTACTTAACTCCATGTATAAAAATTAATACAAATCGGATCAAAGACCTAAATGTAAAGGTTAAAACTATAAAACTCTTAGAAAACAAAGGACAAAGACTTCATAACATCAAATTTGGCAACAACTTCTTGGATCTAAGGCCAAAGTTACAGACAAAAAAAGAAAAACTAGGCAAATTTGATTTTATGTAAACTAAAAATGATTGTGCATCAAAAGACAGTATGAAGAGAGTAAAAAAGGTAGCCGAAGGAATGGAAGAAAACATTTACAAATGATTTCTCTGATAAAGGAGTAATGTCCAGGAAAGAGATAGTTAGTAGTTGAGAGAACTGCTGAAACTCACCAATAAAAAGACAAAAGATCTGATTTGACAATGGGCAAAAGACTTGACATTTTTCCAAAGAAGATATACAAATGGCCGATAAGCTCATGATGCAATGCACAACGTCAGTAATGATTAAGGAAATTCAAATTAGACAACAATGAGATACCGCCTCACACCCATTAGGATGACTACTATCAAAGAAAAGCAACCCAGAACTTAACAAGCCTTGGCCAGGATGTGGAGAAATGAGAATCCTTGTGTAGTATGGTGAGAATGTAAAATTGTCATAGCTACTGTGGAAAACAGGGAAGCAATTCCTCAAAACATTAAAAATAGAATTACTATATGATCCAGCAATTCCACTTCTGTATATATATTGAAAGAATTGACAGCAGGACTTGGAGAGGTGTTTGTGTACCCATGTTCACAGCAGCGTTATTCATAATAACTAAATTGTGGAAGCAACCCCAGTGTCCACTGATGGATGAACTGATAAACAAAATGTGTTCTACACATACAAAGAAAATTTATTCAGACTTAAAAAGGAAGGAAGTTCTGTATGCTGCAATATGGATGAATCTTGAGCACATTTTGCAAAGTGAAATAAGCAAACTGCAAAAAGGCAAATATTAATACTTTATGATGCCACTCAGATGACGTACCGAGAGTCATGAAAAACACAGAGCCAGAAAGTGGAATGGTGATTGTCAGGTATTAGGAGAAGGGGAATGGAGAGTTATTAAGCAAATCAGTGATTTTCAATTTAACAAGATGAAAGGAGTTATGGTGATAATGGTGATGATAGTTGCACGTTACAAGTGCATTTAATACACTTTAAATGGTTAATTTGGTAAGTTTTATGCTATGCATATTTTACCAAAAGAAAAAAAAGACCAATAATGCCTATCCTACTTTGCCCTGGCTATGCGTCTTAAAACAGGGCCTATGAAAGATTTAGGAAGATACAAAGCGACTTTTGAATTATAGCATCTAAGATTCCACTAAATAACCACGAACATTGCTATCTCCTCATCTGAAAGCTATGAAGGCAGCTGTTTAGTAGAAAATCCAGTGTTCTTTCCACCATACCAAGGAGTACTATTGATATTAACTTTTAATAAAAATGGCATGAAAATATAAAGAAAAACCCCAATCTCTTTTCTGTTCAGATTCATTTAAGTGTGGGAAGTGTACAAAACAAAAATCCAATCAAACAAAGAAGCCCATCTTGGCTGTCCGTGACTGCAACCTTTGAGTTTAAGTTGCTATTCTGCTAAGGGTGACTCTGCCATGGATGCTCAATGTAGGAGACAATTGGTGGCACTCTCTGGACATCAGAGTCGTACTCTGTTTTGTGGGTGTCCTGAAAATCTGGTATGTTTGTATTTTTAACAATGGGAACCAGCTGATTGGCAATCCCACGGAATAGTTTCAACCCCACTAATGTGATGGGGTTATTGTTTTTTCTTCCAAGGGGTGAGGATGCTTTATTTAGAACAGGGCTAGTTTAGGTGTTGTAAACCATGTGGTCTCTGATGCAATTATTCAACTCTGCTGCTGTAGTGCAAAAACTGCCCTAGACACAGGGGTAGAGCTGAGTTCCATCTTTATTAACAAAACAGGCACAGGTCAGATTTAGTTCAAAGGCCATAGTTTGCTGACTCCTGGCTTTAGAATGTCATCTAGATGACACATTCTGGGCTGCGCCACATCCCCTGGCTGTACACACCGTAATGCTGGCTTTTCTCTGTTTTTAACGTGGCTGCAATCCTACAGCTAAGCAAACTGAGAAGGTGCCAAAGCCTGGAGAAACCATCTAGCCAGGTGGCCGTTTGGGCAGACACTTCGCATCCTAACGTGATTATCTAAAGCCTTACATTTTTCTCAAAGCATTCTATGTCAAAATAAAGCAATGTTTAAAATATAATGTCCAAGCTTTGAAAGTAAGCTGCTATTCTCCAGAGTAAAGTTACTAAAGTTTTGATGGGAAAGAAAGAGAAATGCTTTGTAACTCCTAGAAATGCTTTGCGAAAACATGACCCAATGCTGCCTTTCTATGTATGAATGATCAAATTTACCTTCTGTTTTCTCGTAATAGACATCAATTCATTGCCAAAGATCATTGACATTCTAAGTCAAATATCACCTACTTGTCTAATTTCTCATCTCATCTCTCTCTCTCACCGTAGCCTTTCTGGAAATGTAGGGAAGACCTGTCAAAGGCCTTCAGAAAAATGGTTTTAAACTTTGTATTAAATGGCTCATCTCATCTTGGGAGCTGCTTCCATTTATTTTGTTGTGGACCAGGCTACAAGGGTACTGAAAGTGAAATAAGCCTTTTATTCCTGATACTACTTTTAAGTATGTAGACATTCAGACATGTAGTTGGGTTTGAGTTGGAGTCTCATAGACCTGGGTTCAGGAATGCTTTGTCCTTGGCTGAGTTTCTTAACCCCTTTGAAATCCTTAACCTCAGGGTCTCCATCTGCTACTCTGTACCCCCGGTTGTCTTTGTTCATGCTATTCTATTGATACCAGTTTTTTTTTTTTATACTTATGTGTTCTCCAATGAGCCTCCCCTGAGTGTATGGTAAGTGCACACACACATTGGAGGCATGTAAGGGAACACTGAAGGTAGAAAAATCTGATAGAATAGAAAGAAACTGCAATCCCTGGAGTTGTTCAGGATCAGAACATTCATTTCCTTTATTTTCTTTTGGAAAGGAGGCTTTGCATTTGTTTTAAGCAGTTAGAACCTAACTTATTTGGGAACAGACGCCTTGTCAGTTTCCTCAACCCAGTGCCTAGAACTGCTCTTGGGCACTCGGTGAGTGCTTAACTCATATTTGTTTTCTTATCTAACAGTTGAGCAGACTGAAATATGATTTGCTTTTGTATTCACTATAAGACATTTCTGGAGTTTGGCCTGGGAAAGAATCAGGGATTCTAAGGAGAAGGCGCGCCAACATTGGACAAGAATGGCACCCTTTACACCCTACTGACCTTAAACATGCAGCTTATGAAACGATTATTCATAATTAAAATTCCCCGATAAGAAAACTGATGTGAGCTAGGTGAGGGGAAAGTTCAATGCCCATTCTAGGCCAGGTTTTGGCTATCTATGAGACCTTGAAGACATAACAACAAAATTCCTTTAATTTTATTTCCCTCTTGGAAAAAGAAATCTTGTTGTTCCTCAGATCTCACAGAGTCTCACCGCAATGCTAGGCACACTGGGGTAGAGAGAAGTTGCTTCCCCAAATGGTTTATAAGTCTCTTCACGGTTCTCCACATTCTATAATGTAGCTCACATACCTGAAAACATCATCATGTGTTGAAAGTTCCAGGGGATCTTCGGTTTACGGCCCAGGTTCAGGAGGAAGGAGAGAGGATATATGTTGCAGGCTCTGGCAACGAAAATTGCTATCTGTAGATAAGTACAGGGAAACATTGAGGAAAATGTTGCTGCAATGAGGGTTGGAGTCCTTGAGCTTAAATATTGTGTCCTTAAGCTTCCCTACATTATGACTCAGAAAACAGGGGCAAACATGTCAGTTCATATATTTCCAACAGGCTTCCAAAATTCATCTTTCAATGTCAATTCCTTTCCAGAAATAACAGAGACCTCGGCTTTTCTTGGAGTGTATACTTGGTTTTAAATCGTTAGCCCAACACCATTTCAATCACTGTAAATTTTCTCATCATATTTATGTTGCTGATGACTGACTCCATCTTCGATTCTGCTGTGAAACGTGAGGCAGAGACCATTCAGATGCTGTGGCATTATCGTCTCAAACAGCACTTTTGAAAAGAGAAATTGACTTCCGCTCACAATCATCACCTTACTTTCCATCACTTTATACTCCTGTGTCTAGCGATCTTTGCTTGCTTTTCTCTTTTAGCAGATTTAATTTTGAGAGGAATTACCTGTCTAACTGTATAAAACAACCATTGCTTTCGGAGGCATTTGATTAAAACCCAAGTTTTTAATAAGTAAAAATCTTTGAAAATACTGGTAGTGTTCATGTCTCCCTTTCTGTTGTCTGTGACACCTTCCCTTGATAGTCTGTCTATTATAGTTTGTCCTTCCTGGGATGGATTCATTTGGGAAGAGGAAGCTTCCTTCCAAAAGCCAGGATTTGGATGAAATTTGGGAGTTCATTTGAATGCTCAACAAAAAGAGACTAGGAGGCAAATGATGGTTATTTGGAACAGGACTTACAGGGAGGGGCTGGCTCTTCTGGGTGTTAAGATACTCCGCCTGTGATCTGAGAGGGTGCCTGTCCATTTTCCAAGTGGGCCTCTTCCTCCAGGCCTAGAGCTATAAAAGTCCTCTGCATTAAAGTGAGGTCTAGATTTTATCTGTCCTCATAGGGAAGGAAAGGTGCCGCCTTATTAACGTACATGTGCACAATGCTTATGATATTAAATGCACATTATTGTACTAATTTTATTTGATCTTTACCCTATCTATCCTATTTTCAAAGACCTCCCTGGAAATGAAAAGGTTTTATTATCTTATAATAAAAATGCTTCCAAAGCTTAATAATAATCCTGGCTGATAGACTCTAATAGATTAAATGTATTTCTCTATGAAGAATGGATTAACATAATTTTTATATACATGATTTATAGTTTTAGTTAAATATATTTTGAATACTTGAAAAATGTCATTTTTCTTTAGATTTTCTCCTTTATTTACCTCAATGTTTTCCAAATTTCTTATCCTGAACTCCAGGTATTTAATAAAGGCTTCAGGATCTCTTAGGATACTTTTCTTTCCTAACTAGAAATTACATACAGCAGAACCTCTAGAGTTACCCCTCCCTTAAGTTGACCTAATTTTCACAGACCAGACATGCACCACACGTACATATCAGTGGAGTAGGCTTATTTTCACCACCTCTATATGTTGATCACTTTGTTGCCGTCCTTAGGTGGTCAACTTACAGAAGCTCTACTGTATTTGCCTTGAGTTTGAGCTTTGCGGTGAACCTGAGGAAATTGCTTTAACAATTTCAGAGAGTAATCAGTAGTTTGTTGTCCTTTCTAGTTACCCCATGTTCTGTATTTCAAAGGATACAAAGGCTCCAAGTATAAAAAGGGCATTGAAGATATGATTCTGGAACGTGAACAGCGCCAGGCCCATGTAACAGAAGATGACATTCTCGGCCAAAAAGTTCATAAATTCAAACAACTGGAAACAAAAGAGAAACCAAACTCCATTATTTACGACTCAGATTTGTGTCCATTTAATTTCTTGCAACTGCATTTTATGGGACTTCTTTATCAAGGAAGGTCACCCGTGGTTTTGTGTTCTGGAGGGATACAGGGGCTCTGTCCTTTTAATGACATGCCACAGCTCTGTCACCATCTCATTCTTTTCAGCCAGACGACTTCAGGAGATAACCCTGGGGAATATTTACCATCATTATCCTTCCATGGAACAATTCCCACTAAGATGACAAAATAGTCCTTGTTAAAGAAACTGAAGCTAAGCGTTGCTTAAGGTGTATGTCTGTAAAGGATGCTAAGACTGTTTAACCTCCTCTGCACTTTACTCAGTAGATGCACCTGAGATTTCAGTCTCTAAATTAAAAAACAAACAAAAACCTTAAACTAAGTTATCCTCCTCAGGCAGACAGGAAGGACAAACATGGAAGATTTCGAAACCTAAAATAAGGATGAATGTCAATTATACATATTTCAACAATAGAATGATCAGTATATTACTAATCCTAGACAGAGGGGCTCATTAAATTGACTGATGTAGGTATATCTATTAAATGTCTACCATTTCTCGCTGGTAGAAAGAAAATGATTAATTCCGAGGATCAGTTTATGCAGCAAGAACACAATGGATACGTCAAGTTCCGTCAGAAGAATGGAGTGATAGCACGCTATGCTGGGGGATGCTCCCAAGAGTATTCTTAGGCCATTAACTAAACAATTTAAGTTGAACATGAAAAATGTTCTCCAACTTTCAGATAAAAGTAAAGGGAAAAATGTGTCCAGGGGTTATAATAAAAGCAGATTTGGAAGGGACTTTATGTTCCAGACTTCTCATTTGGAAGTTTCTGAAACTTCATTCCTGGACATTCATAAATCACCATGTTAGGTAAACGTCTCTGCAGGCCTTTCTCTCAACTTTTTAAGGACTCATTATTTTTTTCATGTGATGTATTTACAGTCTCACAAATAATGGCCAATACCTGTTCACTGACAATTGATGGACAGAAAAACAGAATCTTGTCAGAAACATTATTTAAAACCAGTAATAGAAAGAGAGGATTAAAAACAGAAACAGCTCCTTTGGTAAAAGATGGTCTTTCTACAGGGGCGGCCATCATTAATTATCCCGAGCACTCACTTTACATTCTAGGCTGGCTGATGAAAACACACACTATCACCTCCAAAACCACAGAAATCTTGGAAACATTGGGAGAAACGTGGAGAACAGGGAGTATTTTTTTTTGACTCATTATGTGTCTTTACTTTTTTAAAAAGTGAGATCTGGGTATGATCTTAATCTGGTCAAGCTGTTGTAATGAAATACCACAGATTGGGTGGCTTAAACAACAGAAATGTGTTTGGCACAATTTGGGAGGCTGAGAAATTAAAAATCAAGGTGACTGCTGACTCGGTGCTAGCAGAGGTCCTCCTCTTGGTTTGTAAATGGCTGCCTACATGCTGTGTCCTCACATGGAAGAAAGCTGATACCATCTCTCTTATATTTTCTTCCATAAGGGCACTAACCCAATTCCTGAGGGCTCCACCATTATGATCTAACTATCTCCCAACGGCTCCACCTCCAAATACCATCACCTCAACATATGAATTTTGGGAAAATACAAAACCTTATTTCTTAGCAGCTCTCTAATTTTTAACATCAATAAACAAATGTCAATTCATAGGGCCTATCCTGCCCCCATCCCAAGTTTATTTTATTCTAGAATGAACGTTTTGCTCCTGGAATCCATCCATCCTCATAGTGGCTTCCATTCAATTTCCTTCTGGAATGAATGAAATTTCATTCATTTCCTACTCTCAGCTCATGGATTTATGCCTCCAGAAATCAGATGTGGAGAATGAAATTTAGGACTAAACTACTCAAATTAGTAAAGACTGCTTGGTCCAGAAATAGGTATGACACATTTAGAACCAAAGAAATTCAATGAGGCCTTTTCAGAAAACACTATGACAAAGATAGCTGCATTTCTGAGGGATGGGAACTCAGAAAGATGCTGGCCAAAGAGCTGTTGGCAGCCATCTTGTGATCACAGGGAAAATGGCTGTGTAAGAAAGAAGCTAGGTCCTGATAACACTATTTAATCTTCTGTATTTGGCCTCTTCTAAAGAAAAATCTACACTTCAATTTTCGATGTAAAGAGACTAAGAAATTATTTTTGGGTTTGAGGTGGGGCTCTAGTGTTTAAAATGATACATACTCCTTTATAACTCTGTACTAATTAAAAAGTAACAGACATTTTCTACTCCATACAGATTATAAATAAAAAGGTATGGGATCACAACCATTTTTGACTATTTTCAGATAATAAGATAGTTTGTTGCTCTTGTCCCTCACACTCAACCAATTTTAATTTATTAATCATCTTAAAGAGAGAAGAAAATTATGCAGGAAAAGCAAGTTTCTTTCTGTTCTGTGTTGAGATGTGATGGGAACATTTTACTCTACATTTTACATGGAGGCTCATGGTTTTAAATATTTGTTTTAGAGATTTGCTTCTTTTGGATAACTTAGGATTTTAATTTGATTCATTCACTAAAATTGATTGAAATCTAACACCACTCAACATTTCCAGGAACTGTGTACATACACATAGAACCAAAGTTCCATTTTACATTTAGGTTCATTTTGAACCTGTTCTTTGTTCTTGTTGATATCTATTCCTCTATCAATTCCACACTCTTTAAAATTTATGTATACATATAATACATTGTACTATTTCATAGATCTAGATTGTTCTGACACCTTGTTATTTATAATTTTCCTGGTTATTTTTCCATGTTTAAATAAATGTATTTTTTTTCTTTTTTGGCATTTAATTCACCCAGAAAAGTGTATATATTATATGTTTATGGCTTAAGATATAAAAAGCATATTGTCGGCATTTCCAAAGCTCTCTTTTTCCCTTTCCTAGTCACACCTCCCACCTCAAAGAAACAATACTATTAGCACTCCTGCCACCACAAATTAGGTTTTCTTATTCTGTAGTTTTATGTGACTGGAATCACATTTGTCATCTTTTACTCAACTTTCTGTTTCTGAGACTCTTTACATTATATGAAGATCATATATTTTTTTAAATTCCAGAATATCATAGGAGTTTTGGTTATGTGAATTGCTTTTGTACAATCTGAGTCAAAGTTATGAGTGTGCCCTTCAGTCAAATTATGTATTATACCCATTAGCTGTGAACTTACTCCTGCCCTTCCCACCTGCTTGCATTTCCTTAAGTTTTACTACCAAAAGTGCACATGGTGCTGATCCATTAGTTCCAAATTAATAGTAAGTACATGTGGTGTTTGTTTTCCCATTCTTGAAAAACTTCACTTAGAAGAATGGTCTCCAGTTTCATCCAGGTTGTTACAAAATGTAGTTCCCCAATTGTTTATGGCTAAGTAGTACTCCATTGTATACATATATCATGTTTTATTAATCCACTCATGTATTGATGAGCACTTGAGTTGATTCCACATCTCTGCAATTGTGAATTGTGTTGCTATAAACATTCGGGAGCATGCATCTTTTTGATAAAATGACCTTTTTTCCTTTGTTTAAATGGTTTAGTGGTATTGCTGAATCAAATGGTAGCTCTACTTTTAGTTCTTTGAAGTGTCTCTATAAAACCTTCCATAGAGGTTATACTAGTTTGCACTCCCACTAACAGTGTATACATGTTCTTTTCTCCCCACATTCATGACAGTTTCTGTTGTTTTGGGATTTTTTTGATAAAGGCCATTCTCTGGAGTTAGGTGATATCTCATGGTGGTTTTGATTTCCATTCCCTGATGATTAGAGACATTGCGTGTTTTTTGCCTTTGTTTATTGGCCATTGGTCTGTTTTCTTTGGAAAAGCTTCTGTTCATGTCTTTTGTCCACTTTTTTGATGGGGTTGATTTTTTCTTGCTGATTTGCTTTTTGTTCTTTACAGATTCTGGTTATCGTCCTTTTATCAGATGTACAGCATGCAAATATTTTCTGCCATTTTGTAGGTTTGCTATGTGCTCTATTGATGCTTCCTTGGCTGCACAGAAGATTTTTAATTAAACAAAAATTTGTTAATTTTTCTTGTTGCTGTGATTGCTTTTGGGTCTTCTTTTCATAAATTCAGGGCCAACGTCTAAGAGTTTTTCCAACATGTTCTTCTAAAATTCTTATAGTTTCATGCCTTAAGCTTAAGTAGTTATCCATTGTGATTTAATTTTTGTGAGTGGTGAGAGGTGAGGATTCTGTTTCAGTCTTCAAGTGGCTTTAATCTTCTATATGTAGCTCTCCAATTTTCTTAGTGCCATTAATTGAATAGAGATTCTTCCCCCTAGTGTATGTTATTGTCTGTTTTTATCAAAGAATAGATGGCAATAAGAAAAAGTTCATTCTTTTATTATATGAATATATCACAATGTGTTCATCCATACCACTATTAAAACATATTTGGGTTGTTTTCTATTTGGGAATATGATGAATTTTGCTGCTGAAAATATATGTTTGCTTTTTGGTAGAATTTTTGAGACATAATGCCATGCAGTTTTCCAAAGTGGTGGCACCAGTTTTCACTCCAGTCAGCAGTTTTAGTTGCTTCACATTCTTACCATCGTTATATCCTGGTGTTGTCATAATTTCTGAAAATGACACTTTTGCCTCTAGAGATTGCCATTCAAACTCTGGAAGCAGCTTGTCAATCTCCATAAAAATTGCCTATTGGCATTTTAGTTGAAACTGAATTGAATTCATAGACAAATTTGGATAAAATAGACATTTTCTTCATTATTGAAACTTTGGATATATGAACATTGTATATCCTCATAAGTATTTTGGTTTTCCTTAATTTCTCTTAGTTATTTCTATATAAAAATTTTTATGTAGATATCTTGATTTACTCCTGGATATTTGATTTTTTGCTATTGCATATAGTAACCTTTTCAAAGTTCATATTTTAATTGTTTGTAGATTCATATATACAATTTTTTATTGATCTTATATTCACAGCCTTATTAAGTTTATGTAATAATTCTCATAGTTTATTGGTAGGTTCTTTTGAATTTTTATAATTGTGTTGCTTTCAAATAATTGTAGTTTTGTTTTTTTTTCTTTCCAATCATCACTCATTTTGCATCTTTTTTAATTTTTAAATTTTTTGGCTTATTTTCTTAAGCTTATTAGTATGTCCAGCAGAGTGAATAGAAACAATGATGTGAACATCTTTGCCTTATTCTTAATTGCAAAAGGAACATCTTCAATATTTCTGTGTCAAATTCATAGAACCCCCTTAACAAATTGAAGAAGTTCTCTGTTATTCTTCCTCTATTAGTAACAGTCACTTATAAAAAGAATGTGCCAATGATTTTTCTTCACTTAGTAGTATGATCACATGGTATTATGATATTATTCTTTCATCTTTAAAAATGCAATTAATTACATTAATTGATTTTCAAAGGTTAAGACAGTCTTGCCTTCCTTCAATAAACCTTACTTGATCATGATCTATTATTCTTTCTTAATACATTACTAGATCTAATTTGATAATACTGTGTTTAGGATTTTTGTGTTTCTATTGTACAGTCTTTACCAGGTTATTGTTAAAGTTACTTTGGTATCACAAAATAGATTACTGTTCTGTTTCTTAAATGCTAAGAAGAATTCTGGGCTTATAGTTTTCTTTGCAGGAAGATTTTTAATAACAGACACAATTATGTTAATTGATACAGAGTTAGTCAACTTTTACTCATTTTATATCAGTTTTAGTAAGTTGAGTTTTTCAAGGAATTTATCAATCCATCTATATTTTCTTATTTATTGGCATATACTTGTTCTTTATATCCTCAATATTATAGTATCTATAGTTATCTTTCTAGTTGTTATTATTAATTTGTATCTTTTCTTTTTTATTCCTGAAATATCTTGTTAGGGAGTTACTAATTTTAGGAACATTTTCAATAAGTAACTTTGGCTTTGTTGATTTTTCTGTATTGTACATCCCAATTTTGTTAATTTTTCTCTTATTTTTATTACTTCTTGCCTTCAATGTACTTTAGTTTAATCTGTGTTTATTTAGTATCTTGACCCTTCAAGTCCTGAATGTCTGGTTGCTTATTGACTCCTTCTAACACCCATTTTTCCTTTTAATTTTTTGATTAATTTTTCTTATACATGTGTATATTAGGTTTCTACTTTTGCCTTTACAGAATTAAAAAGGCTAAATTTAATGACAATAACAATATTTAACATAAGGACTGAGAACGAAAACCTCATAAAGAACAAATGAAGATAAGTACATTCAGAAAAGAGATCAGACAATTGCTGCAACAAAATATTAAGCAATAATAATAGTAATAATGCAAA